>QKWP01000542.1:0-10755 GCA_003550325.1 Gigaspora rosea
CTTTAGGGATACTTTAGAAGGTGTATCAATGAATAAAGTAAGTGTTATATTTTAACAATATAGATCTTTTAGCCTTTATTCATTAATTCTTTATAGTTATCATTATATCTAACACGTGGTATGTAATAATAAACACAACTTTATTTTTTATTGACATATATCTTACAGGTATGGACGAACATTTTTGATAGGAATGTCGTGATTAATAAAATTAAATGATATGCATAATGATTTATAAATGATTTTTAAATAATTTATAAATATTATGCAGTTTTCATATCAGTTTCATAAACAATTTACAGCTAAGAAAAGAAATTGGCCAATTAAATACAATAATGATTATGATTATAATTATTATGCAGTTTCATAAACAGTTCATAAGCGCTTCATAAACGGATTATTAGTTAAGGCAAGAAATTGACCAATAAATGCAATTGTACAATTCAATTTTGCCAGAGATCAAGGATTATCAATTATATTTTACCGGAAATCATGCAATATCACATAATTGATTGGATTAAATTTTATTAAATATTATCATTAATTTTTAACAATCATCAAAATTAAAAAAATTCGCCCATACGAATAGCAATTGTTAATAAATCTGATATATATGTATATATATTAGAATACAAGCGGTCCAACTCCTCCTAGTCGTTTAGGTTTCTCGGCAGCATTAAGTATGTCGTTTAGCAATGTAAATATTAAATGAGCGCTTTTTATGTTTAAGGTTTTGTCACTAATCATTCAAATTAAAAGCTTCCGACAAACGTATTTAATACTTGGTGGAGTTAGTGAAGATATTGATGTTAATGTTTTCGGTGACTTATGTAATTTAGATATTGAAACATACCAATGGTCAGTCAGAAACATTTCAAACCCAAATGATCTAACTCTTAAAGGACATAATGTGACATTAGTAGATAATTATATGATTGTTGCTTTTGGTAAAAAATTTGGTTATTTTAACCTATTTATGTATGAATATTTGGTTTAAAAAATTTGCTAAACCTTTAATTGTTAACAGGTATTTACGACAATAACGATCGCCCGAAGTTTTCATCGTCAATATATATGTTAGATGTAAGCCAGAGAGATTCCTATAAATGGGTTACTGAATTCATTCCGAACACAAATTTCAAGAATTAAATTCCAAGAAATTAAATTTCAAGAAATTAAATTTCAAGAAATTAAGTTTCAAGAAATTAAATTTCAAGAAATTAAATTTCAAGAAATTAAATTTCAAGAAATTAAATTCCAAGTAATACAAACATTTCTCTAGCTTAATTATTTATATCATCATTATTGATATTATTATTTCTTTAAATTATTCGTTACTGCATCGTTTTGACTCTATGATTTATTAATTGGATACAATAAGTTTTAGTACGAAATAATTTTGATTTATATTCACCAGTTATCTACGCTTCACGTAGCAAAGCTACTTCAACCTATTTTTTTTTTTCATTTATCGAAAAACATTTAAAGTTTATGGAATAAATAATTACTTTTATACTCGACAATCACGGGAAATGGTTTCAATTTTCTTGTGATCGTGATTGGTCAATTAAAATTCATGTATTTCATATACTGCGCTAAATATAGTATTTTGAAAAAAACCCACTGATAACTTTATATACAGGACTGAACTTTACAAAGTTAACAGTCAATTTTTTAAAAAAAATCTTCTGCAGAAAGTTATAAAGATTCGAAAATAACCAATTTTCAAACATGTATAACTAAATTTTTGTTTTTTAAACAACTGACCGTTACTTTGTAGGGCTGTCCTATGTATAAAGTTTACAATTGGTTTTTATAATACAATTGCCTGTAAAAAGTTTTAGTATTTTAAAAATATTAATTTTTGCCGCAGTATGTCGAATACAATAATTTTATACGATCACAAACATTCTCGTAATTGTCGAGTTTAAGCTTCCGGTGTTACTATCGAAATTGGGAGAGCGTCAGATTAGAGGGCCAGACTTAGTCAGCGATAGTGAACAAGAGAAGGAATACATAAGATCATTATATAAATATACGCAAAAGGGATTCAAGAGAAACGATACATAAATAAGTGAAAGTCAAGATATACGATATAATAACATTCATTAAAGAGGTCTTTATTATGTATGAGGGACAGAATCTCCTAATCTAATGTCATATCTGATTTTAAGATCATGTTCTTATTAATTAATTCATTAATGATTTTAATCTGATTCCAATCTGATTCCAATCTGATTCTATCTGATTCTATTCATGATTCTTTTAAATCTGATCTGATTAATTATACATGAAGAGCGAACATATCGTACTTATATACATGTTTCGATGTACATAATTAATTAAACTACACAACTGCCGGCTTAACTTCCTTCCGTCTTATACAACTAATTCGTCCTTGTGATATGCACAAACGCATTTCTAATACATGCTAATATTCTTTCAACACCTATAAACTTAATCATACTATTCCTTGGCGTGAGGGGCGAGACGATAATATTTAAGGGTAGGGTGAACATAGATCATTTTACATATAAACCCATGCACAAAATTTTTTGTGTAACAATAGATGAAAATTGATTACCTCATGTGATTCAAGAAATTTCCATGACAATCAGTTACTGGCATCTTTTTTTTTTTATTGTATAAGCAAAATTTAGTCGCAGTCTAGCACTTTCATAATTAAATATAAAATTTGTCACCTTTTAAAAACAATTGTAATACTATTTATTGTACGGGGTCTTATATAAAGCTTGAATCATCTTTCTCTGCTTCGGCTTGTCTTTGCTTCTTATGCTCGTCCTCAGCTTCCTTTTCTTTTCTCAACCTCTCGGCTTCGTCCTTGGTTTCTCTTGCCTCTTTCTCGGCCTTTAATCTTGCTTTTTCTGCTTCCTCTGCATTTTTCTTGGCTATCTGCCTCTTTAATGCTTCCACTTCTCTCCTGGCTTTATAACCTTGTCACCTTGAAAAAATTATTGTGGATCGACTATTGCATTATTTTCCATTGCTGATAAATCTGAATATAGAAAAATTCCTTATAAGGTGTTTTCAAATTTTATTTGGAAAATATTGTCTCTTGAAGCCTTATGTAGCTAACCTTATGCTTCTTTGTAGACAGATGCAATATCTTATAAATACCTACCTCGGATAATCAACGAAAATGATTATAAAGTTTTAGAAAGTGTTTAGAATGGTACTGATGGATCATATACTATTTTAGTGTAGGCATCGGTGAGCTTAATGTTTATTTAACACGTTTATTGAATTAATTTTGATTTTACAGTATCCGGAACTATGGTTCATAAAAGGTAAACCTGAATTTAGCTTTATTTTCGTTAAATGACTATATTTCAGTCAAATATTTTTAGAATTCTCGGTTAAAATTTTTTTAGTTAAGAGAAGTCGAACGATTTTAAAGTTGTTATAACTGTGCGAAGGCTGTCAATTAGATTTTAAAACTTTCATAGCAGTGAAGACTATATTTGGTAATTTTTAAATTCTCATAACAGAGGTTTTAAAATTTTTAATTGTTGGGCGAAGATGAATGGAGTCAGGAAACATTTTCAAACTCTTATTAACTGAAACCAAATCTTTCGGTTCACACAGGAAAGGACACATTTGGACGAGAAGTTAATATTGCATACATCAATATTTAACCTATTATCAATAAAGTGTTGAATTATAAAATCGCTTCTTTATTATATGCTTGCGGGCTAAAAGAGGAAAAATGATATTCATTCGATCAGAAGTAAAAGAACATGCCGAATTGGCTTATTTGCTTTTTTCACACATTATATCAGTGTTTTATCTTATATCAAGAAGCACTTGATAACTTGATAATTCTCAAGTTCTAACTTGTGTCACAACGCAGAAGAAGCAAGGGATTTATAAACTTGAATTCAAATTCGAAGTTAAAAAGAAATAAATATAGTTATATAGTTCATCGAATTGGTTCTACATGTTAAAAGACTTTTTTTTATTGAAACTGATCTACAAGTTGGCATTGGAGTTGTTGCAGTTATTTAATCAGATTAATTTTTATAGTTTATGATTAGTTATGAAACAATCTATATACTTATGCATAATGTCGATGGATGCTCACAATTGTAATTTATGTGCCAATAGGGTGGTCAATCGTCTAATAGAATTGGCCAATCTTAAAAAGTATCTTTGTCGGGACAAAGAATTTCCTATTGCTAGATTTAAGAAGTTCCTCCTCCAGCAAAATACTAACTTCTGAACAGCCTTTCAAGAGTTATTAACATCTAATCAATCCCAGAAAAAACTTTGTTTACCTCTTACTTTGGAAACTTTGCAAGAATGAAAAAAAGAATGAGTCAAAAACGAATTAGCCAAACCAAAAAATCAGTCCCTGCATAATGAAAGATTTTTTGATTAAAAAATTATTACGCAATTTTTATATTAAAAAATTAATAAAATATTTTTGATTATATATCACTTAATAATTTTTTTTCTTCTAATTTTAAAGTCTTTCGATCTTCGCTGCATCCTTAACAAAGTTACGTTTTCAAAATTTAAATATATATATTAAAAATCTCAATTAACATATATAGCATATATACCGTATACAAATATGTCAATTTGAAATGATAATTTAATTAAAATTTTAATATATGTATGTAAATTTGAAAACGTAATTTTGTTAAGGATGCAGCGAAGATCGAAAGACTTTAAAATTAAAAAAAAATTATTAAGTAATATATAATCAAAAATCTTTTACTAATTTTTTAAAATAAAAATTGTGTAATAATTTTTTAATTAAAAAATCTATCATTATGCAAAATGATATATGTTTGATTCTATTAGACGATTGACCACACCAATGTGCCAACTAAATCACTACATACTGAACGTACAGTACATATGTAATATATATTGTTCCCGAAGATAGTATGTGTATTTTTCTCATGTAATTTCAACAGCATCTTTCAAAGATTTAGATATGTAGATATATTAAAGAGGTTGTTTTTAATTTTTTTTTTTTTTTAGGATAGGTGAAACATGAGTTGTAAACTATACAGTAATAGGTAAAAACCTCTCGGTATGTAGATCACAAAATCTACGATTAATTATCATTGCCGACATTTCAGTTTTCACCTTGTATTTTTTTTTCAAATAGTTATATGGACAATAAAAGGATTTGTCATAAGTCAAAGGGACCAATTATATAATTAATTGTTTATTGTTGAAGACAAAAAAAATAAAAAAATAATATATGGAGGTTACTACTTATTGAGAAAACAAACAATTACAAAAAACTACTATTCCTTTGCTCCAAAAATTACATGGTGATGTTATTTTTTAGACTTAAAAAATAAAATAATAGGTCAAGAGTTGCAAAGATAGTTGACTTGTTGTGGGGCAAGAATTGTGTAGATTCCACTCCCTATTTGGACTTTGGGAATTATATAGTATTAATTGTCGGGATGATGCTGAAATCAGATGATGCTGAAATTTGGGGTCTCAATTTGAAACTATAAGCCCTGCTAAAATCCACATATACTCTTTAAATATCAAATCTACACCCAAACCTTACCATAACCTTATAAGACTAAGACGAAAAAAACATCTCATAAAAATCTTAAAATTTCATATCAAAATAAATTGAAATTTCAGGATCATCTGATTTCAGCATCATCCCCAACATTAATTAAACACTTGGCATATTGCTTTGGGTTGAAGTACTTTTAAAGGTTGCAACTAATAAAAACATTAAAATTGCTGCTCAATATTTAAAAAAAAAGTGATTATTAAGATAAAGTTTTATGAACAAATAAAAATAAAAGCAAAATAAAAAAGGTTAAATTATTAGTAAAGAGTAATGTACAGGTTGTTATGTCAGACCCATACAATAGCTATAATAAATACTAAGTTATATTGCCAAAGGAGTGTAAAAACTAAACAATTAGAATGACCAAGCAAAAACAGTTTACTGCCAAAAAATAATTAGCAATTGCTCTTTTCTTCTGCTATAGACCAATTGTGGGAGGTGTAGTAAGTATAAACCTAAGTATACTATTTGAACAAGTTTCAATTTTTTTTATTAACAATAGCACTATAGCAAGTAAAAAATTTTACAATTATTTCCAGTACAACCAAGGTTCATCATTTACAAGTGAATCTATATTTTCTACCACACCTTCTATCATTACACTAAATATTAAATAATTCTTATTAGTTTTTCGTTCCAACCAAATTCTTTGATTTACAAAGCCTTGACAAACCAAATCAGCCAATGCCAGTTCAGCTAATGCTCTTGTGTTTAAAAAGTTTAGGCTTTTCACAATCAAGAAGATCTTGAAAATTTAAACCTCTAACTCAAAGTCGAGCACCTTTTGAACAACCAAAAACCTCTACAACATCTAATGGTATAATTTGTTTAGTATTATTTTCACATAATAATGTAATAATTCTCAACAACTCTAAAATATCCAACTGTGCATTAAAAGATGCCACATTATCTTTTTCACGCCTTATGCAGTTATCACATAATTTACACTCTGATGGAATTGGATCATTTGGCCATGTATGATATCGGGATACTAGTTGAAAACAGCACTCATATAAGGTAGGACAATAATATCTTATCTCAAATAACTCATGCTGTGCTTTCACTAGATATAGTTCTCGATCAAGAGTATTTTCATCATTATTTTCATTACTGCATTGATATAATTTTCATGAGATAGTAATACAAAAAAAAATAACAATATTGATTATACCTTTCTCTATCTCCTGCAATAATAGTATAATTAGTGCAAATATCCTTTTCTGCATAAAGAATAACAATTTGAATTTTTTTTGATCACATCCAGCTCGTCCTGAGTGTTGAATAAAACTGGCTATTTGCAGAAGTTAGTATTTTTTTTATTAATAATAACTAAATACAGTATATTAAATAGTAAATATATACTTACTCATATTCATAGGACAATTGTAATGCAAAACCAGACGAACATCAGACATGTCTATACCCATGCCAAATGCTGATGTTGCAATCATTAAATGTGTTTTACCTTGATTCTATTTTTTCATTACATTTGCTTTGTGGTCTTCTTGCAGTTGTCCATGATATATATCTAATTGTATTTCTTCTATTTTTAAATTTAGTGCTTCATAAACATCTTTACAATCCTTGATTCGTGAGCAATAAATAATTGAATGACCAACTTCTATACTTTTTATTAATGTTATTAAATAACTTGTCCATGCCAAGTTATTTTCTTTTAAGTTTTGAACTGAAAACATAATTCTTTGCGCAATAGATCACTACCTTTTGCAATTTCAAAATTATCTTCACTAATGTTCAAATTATTTCTAAGCGAATATACATTATATTGGGATAGAGTTGCAGTTAGGGCCATAATATGGACTTTAGGAAAATATTCTTTCAATTTGCCTAATTTTCCCCATTCCTCTCTAAAAATAATTTTATTTTTTAATAATAATTTAATTTATTTTTAGTATATTATTTATAGTTTTTACAGGACCCCTGAATATATGCAAAAAAACTTTGTCGTACACTCAAACTAAATTTTTTAAAATGTTTGTCAATTTGTGTACAAAAATGAGCTTTTTAATAGCAAATTGGCTTGACCTTTGATGTACACTTAATTAATATTATTAAAAAAAGATTGGTGTACACTTACTAATTGTGATGAATTGTTTTATTGTACAGTATATAAGAGAGGTTATACTAATTTCTCTACCAATTTTTGTTATGGTCCAATCAGAATGCAAGATCAGGTATAATATAATAATTAAAACAACAATTGCTTTTTGAAAAGCTATACTTATTACAAAACTTTGCCTAAGAAATTTTCTTTTGTATACTAATAAAAAAATATTACTTGCAAAATTAACAAAGATAAAATATTTTATCAGAAGGTAATATATAAATTAGCATGAATAATTCTAGACAGTTAGACAATGGGAAGAAATTAGTAAATCCTATAAGAAAATATGTATTCTGAAAAGTTCTGAATAAAAAATAAATAAATATAAATTACAAGCAAGGTCAGGATAAAACTTTGAAAAATATCTAAAAAATTCCAAAAAGCAAACTTAAATATTTAAATCTTTATTGTACATTAGCTTAATAATAAATTTTGCTTTATTGTACACTTTATTAAAGTATAAAAAACTTATATTAAACTTATGTAGTACATTAAATATATAGCTTTAAGCCAATGTACACTTCCATAATAAAATTTTTTTGTACACCTATATAAGATTTGAAGAAGAAGGTTTATATATATAATATATCAGTATTCAGAGGCCCTGTTTTTACCTGAAATGTCAAAATTCGAAAATGCAATGAGCTTCATCAATTACAAATTGTAGTTCTCCTTTTTCATGCAAGCGGCCGCATAATGTTTTAAAAGAACTATTAAGCAATAGCTTTTCTAGTATAAAATAAAGTAAATGAGTAAACCTAAGGGCTATTTCTTCCATAATTTTTGATTCATGTTAAATTGTTCCTTGAGATGAAGTCACTAATCCAGCATATGGAATTCATAATTTAATAAAATGATTCTAAAGATAAAGCTGATTAGATATTTATTATTAATTTTATTTTTTAATTTTAAACTCCTAATTTTTATACTAACCACTTGATTTTGAATTAGAGACTTTAATGGAGAAATAACAACCGTAAGGCCATTAAAAAGAATAGAAGCAGTAGCATAACAAAAGGATTTTCCCCCACCAGTCTTCATAATAACAAGTGTATCCTTTTTGTTTTCTGCATAATATTTTATTGCATCCATTTGTCCAGGTCTCAATTCAGTAAATTTGAAAATTTCTTTTGAAATTATTTTGATATGCTCTTCTAAGCTAATAGGTTTGTTCATTTCTTTTTGTAGGCTTATTTCTTTATTTATAATATAAGCCTTCCAAGTTGATAGTATGTATAACATAGTGAACATAAGCCCTTGGAATGTTTTGAAAAAACCTTGCAACAAATACAACGTATAGTTACATCAAAGTCAGCAATTAATGGGCCAAAAGAGGGATAAAACTCATTAACATGTAGCTGATCCAGTGCTTTTTTCTTATAGAAAACTAAATTCTATATATTAAATTATTATTAGTATTAGAAAAATATTGAATTTTGTTACTATCTTATATTAATTACCTGGTCAAAATTGAAACCTGCTAATTCTTTATGCTCATTAGCATATTTTTCAGCTCATGTTTTATTATGTTGTTGTATTTTTTCTACATTCCATCTTTGTTTTGCAAAACGTGCACTTTCTATTGCATTAATATTATGCAGGTCTGCCAATTCAAATGGCTTTCCACAATATATTTCTCAAAGCTCAAAAAGTAAATAGGTATATCCTTCATTATAATGCAATACAGCCATTGCATGACGTGCAGCAAATGACTGCCAGTAATCAATTTTTTTATTTGTATAAACAAGTTTTACTCTATTAAAAGCTTCAATTTGAGATGTTTTATTTAATTTAACAGTTTTTTGACCACGAGGTGCACGATAAGATGTTTCAAAGAGTTTTCAAAATTCATTTATTCGATCATTAGATGAATGGCACAGGGTTGGTTCTTGCAAAATAATTTCTGGATCATCTTTTGTCCAGCATATATCTGACCAATATCGTGTATGATCATTTTGTAGATGATAGATAAGTCCTTTTACTTGCATAATACGTGTTTCTTCTTCAGTTGGTATATGAGGATCATGGTCAGCATGGTATAATGCTGCAGAATAAATACATCCATGAAACTAGCGCTTATATGGTCTTCAAATGCATGAAATTGAATATTTTTTTATCTAAAAAATTTTTATTAATACTAAGTTATTATAATTATTATTTTTTTAAAAAAAAGCAATAAATAGTATATACTTTGCAAAGAGTTTCTAATATTGTGTGTTAAATGTTTTAGATCTGAATAAATATTAGAAACAATAGGTATATTCGCAAGGGTTTTGTTTGAATCCAAATCACCATCAATACATATATCTAAATGTAAGTCAGCTTCTTCTAATGATGGGCTAATTTGATTTAATACCTCAATTAAAATTGCATGCTTTATTTGTCTTGAGGATTTGTCGAAATTGCCTTGGTGAATTGTTTTAACAACTCTCTCATCTTTTACAAGTCTGGCTTTTTCAACCATATGAAATGCAATAATTGGTTTGTGAAAATAATCTAATATAAAATGATTAAAATTAATTATAGATCAAGTAAATACTAATATATAAAATATTATTACCAGATGGAATTTCTTGATATATAAGTTCTCCACTAGCCTGATTTGCATTTCGTACATGAGACCATGAATATCAAATTCCACAGATAAAGATTTTTTGCCTTGTGATAATATATGTTTAATACATTTTTGCAGGGCTTCTTTTATACTCAAATTTGCACTAGCTATAAGAGGTGCAAAACATAATTTTTGATATTTATAATAAGTTTTATTGCTTGTTTGATTTGTAATTCCTATTACAGCTAATGAACTCTGTATTGCATTACGAGATATTCCCCCTGCAAGTTCTGCAGCAGCTATGGCATTTGTTAATGGAATCTCTTTTGATTCATTTGTGTATTCAGAAATGAATGCACATTTTATACATTCTACAGTGCTTTTAACTTGAAATCCAATTGGTATTATATTCCAAGATTTATTCATAAGACTGTTATTATTACATTTAGGACAAGGTTGTGTAAGTACTAGTGAAAGGTATTTTTCTGTAGAAACTAGTATCGT
>QKWP01000542.1:10798-35942 GCA_003550325.1 Gigaspora rosea
TTTTTTTTTTTTTTTTTTTTTTTTTTTTTTTTATTCTTAGACAAATCTCGCCAGAACCTGATAATGTGTTATTTTGTACAAAAAAAGTAAACTATTTCTATATACAAAAGCTACAAAAGTAGAAAATCACACCTGACATCAACCGGTTGCCTTGTAGCACCTAATTGCGAGTTGTCGCACCAATTTACGGATAAATCGGAGAGTCTTGTCAAATCTGTCTAAGACCCAGCCCAAAATGGAATTTCACCACTTTGGATATAACTTTTAACCGCTACTTGCCACAAACTGTCAGCAGTGCTGCTCTTTTCTTCAAAACCCTTCTTACTATTATTGAGAACCACTGCACTCTTTTCTAAACACACTTCGCTTGAACTTGCGTTGGTATTGTTGACACTTGTCTTTTCTTTTCCAGCACATTTCACTTTTCCTATGAATGTGCGTTTCTTCTTGGCCTTCCTTCTTTTCTCCTTAATAGTGATGTCTTCTTCTTTTTCCCAAAGCCCAATAAGCTGACACCGTTCTTTCCATATAGATTCGTAAAAACCATTCCATACTATTGAGATGAAATTCTGCATAGGTGTCTTGGCTATGTTTGCTGAGGTAAGCCAAAATGTAAGGTGTTCCAAAAGCTTGTTAGGTACTAGACCTCTCATATAACTTCGACATAGTTCTATGATTTTTTGCATATGTGAACCTACTACCAGTTGGTAGTAACTTACTAGTGGAAGCAAAAACTGGTCTGTGCTACTCAATTTGGACCATGTAACCCTAGCTGCTACTTTAGTGATATTTATCCAGCTCCATTCATAATAAGTACACTCTGCCAAATGGTTTTGTGTTTCTGTTGCCTTTACTTTATAGCATATGCACTCATTGCTTGTATATAACAATGGTCTGCGCTTTTTTAATTCATCCAGGACTGGCAATTTGTTAGGGAAGTGCAGTAAATCACATAATTAGGGTTTACATAGGTTCTGACACCTGTTCTCCCCTAGTGATAGGACTATTGACCAATCAAATTTAAAAAAACTCAAAAATATCTTTGACTTGAAAATAAGCTACCCCACAATCAACAAAAGTCGCTATATAGTAAATTCTAAATTTTACTAAGTAAATCGAAAAATATCGATTAAGTAAACTTATTTTGCAGATCAAATACACTTGCTAAAAATTTTTATAAGTATTGGAAAATTTTTTATTAATTGACTTTTGATTTTTACGTTTGACGAAAAAATTAAAATTTTTTAAAAAAATATATTTGACGAAAGTAAAAGTTAAAAGTTAAATAATAAAAAGTTCTCCAATACTTATAAAAATTTTGTAGTAAGTGTATTTTGATCTGCTAAATAAGTTTACTTAATCGATATTTTTCGATTTGCTTAGTAAAATTTAGACTTTACTATGTAGCAACTATCTGCAATTAACTAAAAATCGATTTTCTTCAATATGATTGGCTATTTATACTATATATATATAGGACGTGATATTTGGGAACCCCGCCCCCTCTAAAAAATTACGTGATTTTCTGCACTTTTCTTAGCAAGGCACTTGATTTGGGTAGCAAGCCGTTTATTTTGAAGGAGTGATATACAGTGAATGGCATTTTGTTTTTTCTTTAAATCTCAAAAACTTCGCCAGTCATAGTTTGTTTGATTAAGATCTGGCTCAATAGCCATAATCGCACTGGAAATTCTCCATCTGGTGGCCGTTTGCCATGTTAGTAATGTTTTAACAAATGAGTGTATAGGCTTTTTCACAAGACAATCTTGCCACAAGAGAGGAACCTGTACCCTCGAATTGCAGTTTTTTAGAACATTTGTCGAGGAAGGAAGATGTAGAGCAAGCTTAGCTAGTGCATTTGCTTTGTCATTCCAGATATTACCACTATGGCCCTTGATCTTTTCGAGCATTAGCTTGATCTTCTTGAAATGGATTACATCAATAATTTCTGATGTAATTAGGTAATTTTTCTCTTTAAGCCATTTACTTGACATATTGGATATTTCTCTTTTGTTGATACTTGCTAACGCCGCTGCACTGTCTGAAATAATTGTTACTGTTGAATTGTTAGGAGCTGTAATGAGAGCTAACCAAATTGCGCCAAGTTCTGCCTTGGTTAATGAGGGCCAATTTTCTACTCTAACATATTCTCCTGCAATTAATTTTTCCCTACTGTTATCTACCTGAACCCAACTAGCACCCATCTTTGTACCTACATTATCTGTCACCAAGGAACCATCTGTATAAAAAACTAAACTAGATAAGTTATTTCTAATATTATACAAAATATAAGAGTTTAATTTCTCTTCTAAATTACTATCTAATCTATAATTACGTAAGAAATCAGACTCTGGTTGGTTCAAAATAAGTACTTTTTCTATTCTAGATTCTAAAGAGAAGTTTCTATTTTTTTTTCTACTATGCTCATACTGCTCTAAACTAAGTGGTAGGAATTTGGTATTTTCTTTGTTTACAATTTTCGGGATTAATACCAAGGATTTCTTTTTATTAAAATGTCTATAGCAGGAATTGGCATCTGTATTTGTTGAGAGGGTACAACCTTTGCAAGGTTGCAGCTTTAGATGTTCTACTTAGTTATCTTGATCGTCAATCTTCCAATGCTCTGCTACTAGTCTTACTTTACTTTTCTTGGATACTCTGTAGATTTCTTTAGAGCTATTTTCCATAGTACTAGTAAGAAACCAGTCCTTTTTCCTATTGTCATCTGAGATCGGTCGTTCAGGCATAATCAAAGCTATCTGATTTGGGCAATTTATAATGTATTCATTTTTGAGCTGCCTATTAACATCATTCTTGAGGAGCTTCTTCTCTAGACTAACAAACCAATTCGCCTTACGGCCCTTGCCCGAGCTACCTTTGAGGAGTTTAAGTTGTCTCCAGGTTATTATTCTTTGACCATCTCTAGTGATCAGCTAATTAACAAAAAACAGATTAGACTCTTTAAGAGCTTGGCATGTTTTCACAAAATTCTTAACACCTAACATGCTTCTAAATATTTTTCCTATACCATGAAGTATCCAAGGCTCCTGAAGTGACTAGAATGTTAGACCAAGTTTTTTTGCTTTTAGAAAGGTCAAACCCGTCAAATTGAATTTCCAAATTTTCTTTAGACTATCCCAGTTCCCGTTTTGCCAAAATTTTTGGTTGATTCTTGCTAGGATTATTCCTTGTTTTAGTCTCAACAAGGCAAAGTCTCCATCAGGGCTGTTGCTATTTAACATGTTATGCAAGTCCAAGATTTGTTTGGAGGTAATCTCATGTATTAATGCTTTACAGTTTCCTAACTTTGTGTGCTTGATGATATAATTTCCAGCAGTTATTGGGATTTCCATCTTGTTCTTAAAGAGCATTACAAAGGGCGTGTGATTATGATAAAGTTCTTGGTTAGAAAGATGTGAGGACTGAAGTAAAGTAACTTAGTTTTGGGATAATGTATATATTATTCAGATACACAAGCTGTGCTACTGTTAACTTCTTTCCCATGAGAGCCTTGGTTGCTTGTATAACTATTGACTTGGCTTTGTTTTTAATTAGTTTTTTATTAAATTTTGTGTTTATCCAGGTTCCGAGAAATCTTACAATTTGCTCTTTACATTCTGCTTTAATTAGCTCCTTTGCAATTACTACCGTTTGCTGCTGGGATTTACACTTTGAATTAAAAACTAGTAGTTTGGTTTTTTTTCCATTAATCATAATGTGGTTCATAGTATAAAAATCCTCTGCTATTCTGATTATTGCTTGTATCTGCTCCTTGCTACTTGCTATCTAGTGGTATCATCTGCGTAGGCAATTGCTGCTTGTCTTGTGAATAAATTAACTATGTTGCATGAGCAGAGATCTGTAGGAACTGACAAATGGAGGGAATAACCTAGGGCCTGGTAATAATTGTCATTTTTTCATCTATTTTATTTTCTAATTCTTCTATACATTTTTGTAGATTATTTATTTTTCGATTAAGACCATAAATTCTGGTTTGACTTTTTTTGTATTCTAGCATTAATGTTTGAGTATCCTCTAATAATAAGGCCTTACCATGTTTTTCAAATAATAAGCCTTCTTTTATTGGTATTTTTGTTGATGCCAAAATGTTATTTGACATTATACTTGATCCCTCACTTATTCTTTTTAAACTAGATCGTAATCTCTCTTCCTGCATTTTTGCATTTAATATTCGTTGATTATCAGAAAAAATATTTGGGTATTGCTTTGCAACAACTGCTTGTAACATAGCAATATTTTTAGCTTCCAAGAATCCAAGAAAGTAGGAAAATGAGCGTGAACTATTGGCAATAAGTTCTTCAAATTTGGATTTAAAAAGGCGAAAATCAAAGTCTATATCACGTGGCTGGCTAAAATCAGAATCAAGTCTATAACTGCACCATTGAAATTTAAGGTAATAATTTTCATTTAAAATACTAAATTTCCAAATTTTTTGTAACATTTAAAAAAAGATCGAATATCCAGGTAATAAAGGAATCCAAACTTCATTTCCAATTTTGGGTTTATAATGATAATATCCAGCGAATTGAGGAATCTTCTCTGTGAGAGAAATTTCTTTATGATGGCCATGCAGAACTAAGACCTCTAATTCTGGATTAGTTTCTCTAACAAACCAACTCATTTTTGAATTTCCTATTAAGGTTCTTTTGTCTGGCATAGCATTAATACATGTTTTATACCATCTGGACATTTTTTATTAAAAGTTATTTGGATGCTTGTTAACAAAGATAATAATTGCACAATAGAAAGATAATAGAGATTAGTTGTATAAGTNGAGAAATTTCTTTATGATGGCCATGCAGAACTAAGACCTCTAATTCTGGATTAGTTTCTCTAACAAACCAACTCATTTTTGAATTTCCTATTAAGATGCTTGTTAACAAAGATAATAATTGCACAATAGAAAGATAATAGAGATTAGTTGTATAAGTTGCCTTTGGGTATGAATTATCTATTATGTATTTTTGTGTAATTATCAGGTCTAGAAAAAAATTTATTAAGGCAAAATTTAGATTTAAATATATTTAAGAATTTCCACAATTACAGTTCTACAAAGTGAAACAAAAAATTTCATTTTACATACTCATCATAGAATATATAGAATATGGACATTACATTAACACAAAACTCCCAAAATTGGAAGATTTCCTGATAATATAAAAATTAGAAATATGTAAATACTAAGAAACTAACTAAATATAGAATAAAGTTTTTGGGTTTGTATAATCATTGTATTGTGGGTTAGGCGATTTTTCAAAGTTTGTAATATTTTGTTAATGTATCAAATAACTCAATAATTATTATTATTATTATGAAGGGGAATTTGCATATTGGGACACAAGTTTGAAAATAATTATAAATGCGGGCTCAATTTAAAAATATTTATTTATAAAGGCCTAATTTTTGAAAATACACAAATGGGCTTAAGTTATTTTGCATCTCACAAATTAGAGCCTATTACGGCTTACTTGTACATACGTACTAGGGTAGTAAATCAAAACTATGTTAGTAAAATTAATAATTTTACTATAATCAGATTTTTAATCGATGAAATTAAAATAATCGATTAAAATATCATATTAATTTATTTAATTATTAAAGAATGCACCAAATTCTAAAAGATTCGCCTTGAATTGCACTACTTTTCTAATTTTTTTTGGCTGAAAACTCTTCGCAAAAATTATTTCTAAAAATTTACACTCGATTTTATTAAAATGGAAGAAGTCCAGACCAAAATACTTATGGGCACATTGTTCCTGTGTTTGTCGGCAATATAAAGACCCATTGGGATCACCTAGATTTAAACCTTTAATATTTCGAATAACACTAATTAATTTTTCTACTTGACTTTTAAAGCAAATAATTATAATTATCATCATTATTATACTTATCTTTACCATTATAATCATTATCATTTTAATTGTTATTTATTTTTATTATAAGTTAATATAAATTTCGAATAAGCACCATCATCTTCTCAAAAAAAAAGAGGATAAGATAAACCAGTCGAAAAGAATTATTTTTTTAAAAAATAAATGCCTTAAATATTGTATACCAGATTTTCTTTAATAAAAGAACATTAACATGCGATCTGATTTACGTGAATTACTATAAATAATGATATGAATACACAGTAAGTATAAACAAAAAAATACTGTATATTACTATTTGATTGAATCCTCTTAGTTTCTTTTATAATTTTATTACTTTCATCACTAATTTAATTGGCAGGAGCAATTGTTGTACTTAAAGTCTGAATAAATTCTCGCTCATTTTCATTTGAATCATGAATCACTTTAAGTGCACCATATTTCTGTGCACTATTAATTCTATCGAACCAACATGCATAATATACAGTTGCTAATCCTCTCTTTTCCTTTTTGTTGATGTTTTTGAACTCATTATAATCAATTTATGATTATTTAAATCTCTCATCATCTAATATTCTCTTAAGTTCAGGATTGATATGATCTGGTAATTTACTAGTTCTCAAAAGACTTCTATTTTCTGAACCAACATTTTGCACTTCGAATATCTATCTCTCCTTGTACCGACCGTTTTGATTAAATCCGGCTATATCATACATTGCTGCATTACAACCTCATATGGTCTTTGATAGTATCCAAATGTTTTATTATAATCTTGATTGACCTACTCTCTATATTTATAACACATACCACTACACATTGCCTAGCACAACATAAATCAGCAATTCTCTTATAATATTCGAATAATTTCTGGTAATTTATCTCTACTCCAATTTAATAGCAATAATAAAGACCAACATCATGCATCGCATCTGGATTTCCCAACTCAGCTGCTCTCATATAATATTTTAAAAGCCTTCTTTACTTCCTTCTTAACACCAATATCGAATTTATAGTTAACTAAAATCATGAAGTCGTTCAGAATCTATTTTTATTTCAAGAGGAAAAAATACGCATTAAATAAATACGAACTTTAATTGCCTGAAGCGTATCCGGAGAACATAGTCAAAGTAGTATTATTAGTTCATAGTTTAGGATTGACTAAAACAAAATGAAAAGTGCATTATGACATTTCAAGATTCTAGTAATAGAAGTTTAATAAATTGTATCGTTATTAGATAGAGTTGCATAACAAAAGTAGTTTTTACGTAGGAGAATAAAGTATGTCGCAAAACAAAAGTGCAGAAGTGGCCGTCAAAAAAAAGTGTATGATGACTATAACACGTAAGAACATAGCTCAGTTCGTGTCTTTTTAGAAAGTGTCTTTCGAATCATGCGATTTTTGACCAATCACAATTGGCGTTCTCATGATTCTAGAAGGCAGATAAAACAATTTCCTTATTTGTGTAACTTAGCAAATTTCGATCAAGTTAGGAAGAAATATAAGTATATGCAAGTATGTTTTTTTCAAATATTACAGGAGTACGAAGTTTTATTACTATAATTAGGATTTAATATATCTACTATAAAATTTTTGTTGGAATTAATTATCTTCTTAAAAACTTTTATATGTAATGTGCGTTACATTTTTGTGTAATATTTTTTTAGCCGATATACTTATATAAGAAATGATCTACATTCACCCTACCCTTAAATGCTTTATGTTCGTTCATCCCTGAACGAAGCAATAATATTTCATACATAATTAATATGTGTACAGAAGCAATGCCGTGATTAGGGGAAAGAATAATTCATTCTATGATTAAGTAAGACTGTTGTGACGTGTCGAATGTCTATATTACTAAGAATATCTAAATAAGGTAATAGGAGCAACATGTATTACAGAGGTATGATTGAAAGGTTTAAGGATGATCGAATGTAATGATGATCGACTAAATAAAGCAGGAGCAGAATAAAGAAATTCTGTAATTCTGAGGCGCAGAAATATTATTATAGTAATACTGGTATCACGTTAAAATTTTTCATAAATTTTGGGTCACCTAAAAAATTTGCTATTCGACGAAGTCGATAAGTTATGATTTCGGTATAATAAGTTTGTGACCAATATCAAATATAAAAAAAATTTTAAGTTACTATTACAGTACACTGTCTGATCAATATTATATTATACTCGCAATGTCAACTTTTCAATACCTTTATTAAATTTTTGCCTTGCTAATTAATAGATCTTCAATAAAAAAGATTTGAACATAAATTGAACTTACTTAATTAGCACATATAAACAGCTCTGAGTTTAAATAATAAAAAAATTTTTTACTTTAAATTCGTCTTTGAATCTTTTGTTATATAATTAACTTTGGCAACTTAAAGTACAACAAACCTTGTTTATTGATATATATCTATTGGAATTTTACCTTTTAATACGAAACTCCCTATATTATATAGTTAGACACTAATAAAAAAAGATTAAATACAATCAGGAGTTCATCAACTGATTCGAAAAAAATGCAACGCAAATTGAAATAAGAGTCAGGATTTTATTAATATTTGTCGATGTTGTCTTAATTAATTGTTGCAGATCATAATGAAATCAGATCATTGTGAAATTTAGAGTCTCAATTTAAAAATATAAGCTCTATCAAAGTCCACCTATACTCTTTTCCTAATAATTCTAACCCTAAACCCTAACTTAACTATAGAAGAAAACTTAACAAAAAAGGCCCAAAAATTTTTAAAATGGTCATAAAACAAGTTCAAATTTTATTATGTTCTGTCACATTAACTTAAAGTGCTTGTTAGAGCTTAAAAAGAGCATAATTATATCAAGATTGTGACTATATCAAGTGTGACTATAATGAGGTTTGACTGTAATTTATATAAAATTTCTACATAGTTTATGTAAAAATACTTTCTGAAAATATATATTAGAATAAAAAATCTTATTATTAAATCAATACTTTGTAAGAAAGCAACAAAAGAGCATTGTTACTTTAAAGAACATATTAAAATAAACTCAAAAAAAATTTTATTTGTATATGTTTGCTGGTTCAAGAGTTATTGCTGTTTGAATATACTTTTACTATCAGCAATAGGATTTTTTAATTTTTGTTGTTAATAGCAAATTGTTAAATTAATAATTAATTCATGATCCGCCTAAGAACCAGTAAACAAACTTAGTAAAAAGTGGAGATATGTTTACTATATATTTTTTGCCTTTTTTGGAATCTGGAGTTTCCCAATAGACAAACTGATTTTCTACTAAGTAAACATCTCTTTTACATTAAGTAAAAGTTGTAGAGAAGAAAACTCAGTCATAATAGTAGTTAAATCATTATATCGGCCAGTAGATTGCGAGATATGAGCATTTTACCTTGCAATTATATTTACTTTTTGGTTTACACCATATAGTCCAAAGACAAAAATACTTATATCTTATGATCCACTTGGCCGATTTTAATGATTTAACTGCCATTATAACCAGAGTTTTCTCCTCTACAACTTTTACTTAATTTAAAATAAATGTTTATTTAGTTTAAAATCGGGTTACCCTTTGGGAAACTCCAAATTCTAAAAAAGGCAAAAAATAATAGTAAATTTCCCACGATTTACTATGCATATGGGCGAATTGACGCAAGTAGATCTCAATGTGATAATTCAGTATGGGCCAGTGCAGAAAGATTTGTACCTCAAAAAATTTCATAATTTTGACACAAAGAAAAAAATTTTTTTTCTTGATTAATTATCAAAAATTTTTTAGTATCAAATAAAATAGGTTTTAATCTAACTTAGGGTATAGACATTTATCAGATGATTTCCACCACTTAAGAGGGTACCCCCTCCCCCCACCTGATACTAAACTAGCCAATTAAATTCAGGCAAATAATATATACAAACTGGACCAGTTGGTTTATATTTGGTCTGAAGTCTGCAGACTAGTCCAAAGTTAATATGTTTCTATGTATTTTTTGGTGCAGAACAAGTTTACTTAGTGCATAAAGTTAGAATTAATTAGTAAAATTTTGTGAATTATAAGATTTTATAGAATTTTATTAATAAAATTCTAAAAAATCTTATAATTCACAAACTTTGATTAATTAATTCTAACTTTATGCACTAAGTAAACATGTTTAGCATTTAAAAATGCATCAAATCGGCTTAATTGTTTTTCTTTTACTTGAAATTTAGATATTAGATACATAATTTTAAATTTCTGATCAAAAAAGTCAAATTTAAGAATATTTTCTTCAAATTTCAAGTAAAATAAAAACAATCCTGCTGACTTAATATATTTTTAGTTTCTGAATAAGTTTACAAGTCACTCTCATTATCGTGAACTCTCGTTATAGTGAAGATTGGTCTATAGTGAAGAATTTTTTCAGAACAAAACCAAGCATATTAAATATTCACTTGATATAATGAAGTTACATAGTAAACTCTTGATATAAGGTATAGTGAAGAGTTTTTTCGAACGGATATAACAAAATGTTACTTGATATAGTGAAGTCGATATCATGTGATATATATTAACCAATCATATGAAGCAAAAATCATCGTGTTCATGCATAATGATAAAGCCTTGGGGGTTATTGCTCTTTTTAGACTGCGTGCATATTGACGGTGCTTCTTGCATATAAAATTAGTTATGAATCATTTTAACTTTTCAAAGACTAATAAACCCTATTATTACTACTATTGTTGACTTGCAAAGACTAATAAACCCTACTGTTACTTTAGTTTTACACTTAACATTAAGTGAACGTAATCCATAACTTACCCCTTTTTTTAAATTAAACTTTTTTTTATTTAATTATTTATTTATTTACTTAAATGACATTCAATTCTTTATCCTATTCTTTTCTGTCGTGGAATCTTTTTGTTGTGATTTAACTTAATACATAATATGAGCGAAAACGTACTTATAGAAGGTGCACATGTGACGGATTGGGTGCAATAAACTTTTAAGTAGTTTAAATTTCTCTTGCTATAGTGAAGATATATACAGTTAATATATAATCTTCACTATATCAAGAGACTCTTGATATAGTGAATCTCTTGATATAGTGAAGAAAATCTCTCAGCCCGATGCCTTCACTATAATGAGAGTGACTTGTATTTAGTGCATGAAGTTAGAATTAATTAGTAAAATTTTGTGAATCATAAGATTTTATAGAATTTTATTAATAAAATTTTGTAAAATCTTATAATTCAAAATTTTTATTAATTAATTCTAACTTTATGCACTAAGTAAACATGAACAGCATTTAAAAATACATCAAATTGTCATAATTATTTTTATTTTACTTGAAATTTAAAGAATAGATGCATAATTTTGGATTTTTGATCAAAAAAAAGTCAAATTTAAGCATTTTTTCTCCAAATTTCAAGTAAAATAAAAACAACTCTGCTGATTTAATGTATTTATAAGTGCTTATCAACCGATTTGATGTATTTTTTGGTGCTTATCAGGTTTATTTAGTGCAAGAAGTTATGATCAATTAGTAAAATTTAAAGAATCATAGAAATTTGTATAATTTTATTAATAAAATTATACAAATTTCTATGATTCTCTAAATTTTATTTATTTTACTTGAAATTTGGAGAAAATATTCTTAAATTTGACTTTTTTGATCAAAAATTCAAAATTATGCATTTATTCTCTAAATTTCAAGTAGAATAAAAATAATTATAGGGTCTGGCGACTTAGAGAAGTTGGTAAGTTGTCACCCCCATATGGCAGGTCTAGGGTTCAAATCCCACTGATGACGCTTTGAAAAATAGATCTGTGTTCTGGTAACTGCTTTCTGTCGATCAGTTGGGTACATTATCTGTGGTCCTTGGTTACTATCTCGAATGGGAGCTTTCAGGCGAAATTGTGTTATATGACACAGACAAATCCAAGGAACCAGAGAAACAGAAACCCATTTGGCAAGACCCGAGTAAGGAGGTAGCAAAGATCTTCAACAGTGCTACCATAACCGAAATACTAGACCGGAGCCAAAGTACCAGACGTCAACCTCAGGAACAAGGTCTACCAATCTGGTCGCCGAATGGGTACCAGAGAAAAAGGACCTGTGCTATAGAAGTAGGTACCAGGGGGAGAAAAACCATAGTGGCACCTAATGCCGAGTAGATCAACCCTTCCAGGCCAACTGGATTGGAAGTCTGAGAAAACCAGTGAAGGACCGGTAGGAAAGCAATAGTGGGTACTAAGGTTGGAGCGAACCTTATAAGGGCAGAAGTAGGTAATGGTAGCGGTTGGGTATCCCCCGACTGCAAGTTGTTCATCTCGGTGAATGCGTAAGTTAACAAAGTGTAGGTATTACCTGGGTGGAACAGGACTGCTCTACCAAGTTTTCCGCTAAGGATACAGAATTAAAATGGGTCCTAAGGATGATGAATAAGCATCTGGAACTGGCTGACTGACTGCTTATGTAACGGGCCTGTTCTGGTAATACAGGATGGGTTGGCAGGAGGGCAGGGATCAGAGGGTTTAAATAGGCAATTCCCTAGTCGGGTTGCAGGTATAGCAGCTAGTGTGGAACCCGTGGGGTAACCTTCGGGCGGACTACTTAAATTAGACGACCAAAAGTTGTATGTGTGGATAGTTTATCCTCGTCAATGTAACAAATGCAGGTGGCTCTTAGTGGGACACAGACCCAAATATCCTTGAATAAAAAATTTCTTAGTCCCAAGGCGGACACTTTAAAAAAAAATAATAATAATAATAATTATACCAATTTGATGTATTTTTAAATGCTGAAAATGTTTACTTAGTGCATAAAGTTAGAATTAATTAATAAAAATTTGTGAATTATAAGATTTTATAGAATTTTATTAATAAAATTCTATAAAATCTTATAATTTAAAATTTTTATTAATTAATTCTAACTTTATGCACTAAGTAAACATGTTCAGCATTTCAAATCGGTATAATTGTTTTTATTTTACTTGGAATTTAAAGAATAGATGCATAATTTTGGGTTTTTGATCAAAAAAGTCAAAGTTAAGCATCTTTTCTCCAAATTTCAAGTAAAATAAAAACAACTCTGCTGATTTAATGTATTTATAGGTGCTTATCAGGTTTACTTAATACATTAAGTTAGAATTAATTAGTAAAAAAAAATTTGGCGAATAATAAGATTTTATAGAATTTAATTAATAAAATTTAATAAAATCTTATGATTCAAGGACCCTGGATCAATAGTGCAGTGGTTGGCACTCTTGGGTCGCATTCGCAAGATCGCTAGTTCAAGTCTAATGGAAGACGAAAACTGTGCTAGGGCCATGAATAGAAGAATCTTGAGAGGAATTTCTGTTTATGACAGTGAACTACAACAAAATAAGTAAGGTTATATGACACAGCCAAGGTCTAACGACACCAGAAAAGAATAAATCTGACAACAAAAGTTGATAAAATTGAGGCTTTCTGATTAGAAAAATACATAGAGGCATTTAATGATACTATATCAAAAATGGTGGTCGTTTAAAGCCTGGCACCTCACGAAATTACCCGACATGCGGAAAATCAAGGGAGACGTGGTGAACCCAATTTTTTTTGATATTTAGTAAGAATCTACTTTTTTTTTAGTAATCTCTCTTTTTTTCTACATGGTTTTTTGTTTTAAAGAATCTCCTTTTTTTCTATATGGTTTTTTTTAAAGAATCTCCCTTTTTTTTTAAGTAATCTTTTCCTTTTTTTTTCTAATACTCTAATTACGTATAATAAGTGAGAAGTCAAAGACTTTTTTTTTATTATCGTTAATTATTGTCGTTCTGAAGCATATTATGGTAATACATTAGAAATAATTTTTTAAATACTGCTGTTGCTACCATTGTGATACTAAGTAAGCAGAGCGTGCTATAAAGTTTGTATTTTCTTTTTTTTTTTTTTTATATATAACTTATATATATATATATTTTTTTTTATATATTATATAATAGTTTTTTTTTAATATAGCAGGTAACTTTGTTGAAAATGAAGAGAATGTGTTTGAAAAAATTGCGGCTGACGAAGGTAAAGACTAGGTGAAGTTTTGGTAGGAAACGAAAGAAGTTTGTTGGAGGAAAATAATGTGGTTGTGTTGGAGGATAGTGAAAAGGAAAATGAAATACAACCAGTATCTACAGCAAATAAAGCATTCGCAGCACATAAAGAAATCAGAGTTTATATATTGCAATCTACAACTCCCGATCAAAGGCGAGCTCTCCTCTTTAATATTGATGAACCATTTGAAGTGTCAATGGATGAATTCGATCAAGAATGGTGGCCACTTGTTACAAATGTATGGACAAGGTTTAGCTACAAAAACCACACCAATAGTAATTCTTTAAAGACATTTACATGCCAATTTATGAGAAGCGTTAAAAAACAAAGGTCTGTTCACCAAATCTTTGCTCTGCAAAAATCCGGGTATTACATTTTGTTAATGTACAAAAAGTGCAGGTTGAAGGATATAATAAAAGCCTAATCATGAACACACGCTTGATAAAAGTGAAAAATTAAAACGTTTAAAAGTGGTATGTAAATTAGTCGAGGAAAAAGCAGCAAAAAACTACCCACCACCTGTTATTACGAGTGTAGTTAAAGACTATGCAGCTAGAATGCTGAACCAGGGCTCGAGTGTTAAGGAGCTAAAACATGCCGAGGTTACAAACATTAAATACAAAGTTCGTAAGATGTAAAACAATTATTTAGAGGGTAATAAAGATAAAAAATCTGATCTAGAAGAAAGTATTCTTTTTTTGAAAAACCAGAGTTATCATATTGAACATTATATAATCTCTAGTCGGTCTACTTATGGTCTGGTCTCCATTCATCCCCTTCAAATTGTCAAACTTGAATGATATCCTTTAGTTTGTACTACTTCGCAGGCAAATTTGCTTGTAAAATTACTATAAATATACCTCTAATCTATTTTTTTAATCATTTAAAATATTTAAATAAAATTTGGTATTATAATATTTAATAACAAGGATTATATTTTTGAATTATTTAAATTTATATTATAAGACAAAAAGTTTATATTGCTTATAAGCTGAAAATATTAAATTTTAAAGAAATTTTTTAACCAAAAAAATATTTTACAATATCTTGGCGAATTCTTTAAATATTGGTTTTAAAAATATAGTTTCTAATGCAATATTGTAGTTTATATAAAGGATGACAACTTTTATTATTTGACTTTATATGATTTACTTGTAAAAATTAAGACTTGTATTAGAAGTGAAAAATTTTTTTATAGACGGAAACATATAAAATTTGAGAAAATCTAAAGAAAAAATTCTATAGTAAAAGTTCCAAAACAAAAACTTTAAACTTTTATTACACCAAAGTTTTTTAATAATTTTAAAAAATTTTATAATAAAGTTGATAAAACAGAACTAATATTATAATTTTTACTAGAAAGTATATAGCTAAAATTAATATTTAAGGTTTTATTTAAAAAATTTAAAATTTTAAAATTTTCACAGCCAAATATGCCTGCGTAACAAAGCAAGGGATGGGTAGTTAACCCTTATTAATTCAATGCATAAAGCCAACAAATACGATTGCTGCCTGTTTACCTTGTACGTTCAGAATATGTACGGCTGTTGGAACGTGGGCGCCCATTTTTTTGTTAAAAAAGAAGATAGTGACACAGTCTCGGACACCTTAAAAATCATAAAAAAAATTGGAAAGAATTGGAAACTGTGATATATCCTTGCCAACCAAAGTCTCGTTGAGGCCAATAGCATTAAAAAAGCATTTTCTGGACTTTGAGGTGGTGAGCAAGAATGTGCCATGATTTTTTGCACGGTCCACGTAGTGCGAACATGGATGAAAAAAATATACGAATCAAAGGCCTGAAGACTAATGATCCAAGCAATGCATAAAACTACAAAAATCAGGTGCGAAGTGCTTATCAAAGAGGCAATTGATGCATGTTAAGTTGGTGGTATAAAAAATTATATCAAACGAAATTATCAAAATAATTCTAATCAGTAGGCTTTATGGGCTCGCCAGCATTCAACTTCGACAAATGTCCTGGAATCGTACCATAGTGAGTTAAAAAGAACAACATTGTTGAGTTATGGTATAATAGGTAAAAACGTGTTAGGCCTTGCAGGCTATACTCTTTTAAAAAAAAATTTTGCAAAGATTAATATCACGAATACGTTTATTCGTTCTATTTATATTAGGCGCATGTCATAAAATCATCGCCCTAGATATAAAAAAATTCACTGATTCAGAACATGTAGCTTTCGAATTCAGAATTAAACAGATTTCAGTTGTTGGCATTGACAACAAAATTCTTGGTCAAATTCAAAGTTTTTATTTCCAATCCAACAGTTAATCATCGATGAAGCTTGTGCTATCAAAAAAAGGGTAGAGAAAAATAAAGGTACCTGGTTTAACTTCGCTTAGTTGTTTTTGTCTGTTCTTTTGTGGGTATCTACTTCCTTGCTAACATATATTTCATGAACATGTATATAGCAATAAAAAATTATTAACATTAAATACAATTTCAAAATATGTTTGTAGAAAATGGATTTGAAATATATGAGTGTCGTGAATTAGTAGAAATCGAATCGCCTAGAAAAACTGAAGCTGAAAAAGCTACTGAAAATAGATGTTTAATTGTCAGTGAATTAATAGAAAGAACCTGAAATGCATATTGGAGAATGGAGGATGAAGGAAGCCCAGAAGAAAAATCTGAATTTATTAAAGATTTAAAAAATTCTTTAGAAATTATTTTAAAGAAATAAATTTCTTTATAAATATATAGACTTATATTATTGAAATATTTTAAAAAATATTACATAATTATAACATTAAAATAGAATTTAAATATTGACGAGTTTCGTTAAATTAGAGTGAAGCTGATAGATATGTTAGGGTAAGGGTAGGTATTAGTTATTATAATCTGACACGACTTTTAATTCTACATATAACATTGTTCACTCCGATATAAAATTATACATCATAGTAGTGACTATATTATAATACAAAGAATAAGTCGCAGTAATTAAGCAAAAAAAGAACTGTCCAGTTCCCAATTCTTAACGCGGTTCTATATTTTACTTAAGCTAGATATGAAAAAACATTAGCACATGATAAAAAGAAACAAAAAAAAGAATTTAGTACTTATCTCCAGTTCGATTCTCAATTTTATCAAGTCTAAATCTAACAAGTCTAGATTTCCATTGACCAGTGTAAATATCTGCCAAAATTCAGAATCCCAATGCTAGTTTTTTGCATTCTAATATGGCAAAAGCCTAAAGAAATTATATGCCAAAAAAAAATGAAATGAATAAAAAAAAAACAAATGAACAAAAAAAAGAAAAAGAATTAGTACTTATAGTCCTTTTTCACCAAAATTCAGAGCTTTGTCGAGTTTCGCATTTTAACGATGCCAAGAACAAAAAAAAGGTATTAATATTTGCCAAATGAAACAAATAAATATATAAATAAATAAATAGTTAGTATATACGTATCTTCAACCATAGTTCTTATTTCCCGCCAAAGTTCAGAAACTAGCTCTGGTCTACTTTCGCATTTTAAAGAAGCTAAAGTTTAAAAAAAAGCTTCAAAAGAAAGAAATAAATAAATAAATAAAAAAAATAAAATAAAAATAAAAATAAAAAAAAGAATAGAACAAAAATATAAAAAAAAAAAAAAAAAAAAAAAAAAAAAAAAANGAACCTAGCCCTGGTCTACTTTCGCATTCCAAAGAAGAAAAAAAAAAAAAAAAAAAAAAAAAAAAAAAAAAAAAAAAAAAAAAAAAAAAAAAAAAAAAAAAAAAAAAAATACAAACTTTATATCACGCTCTGCTTACTTAGTATCATGATGGCAGTGACGGCAGTATTTAAAAATTATTTCCAATGTATTACCGTAATATGCTTCAGTAACGTTAATAATTAACGATAATAAAAAAAAAGTCTTTAACTTCTCACTTATTGTATGTAATTAGGGTATTAGAAAAAAAAAGGAAAAGATTCCTTAAAAAAAAAAAAAAAGGGAGATTCTTTAAAAAAAACCGCGTAGAAAAAAAGGAGATTCCTTAAAACAAAAAACCGCGTAGAAAAAAGGAAGATTACTGTAAAAAAAAAGTAGATTCTTACTAAACATCTGAAAAAAATTGGGTTCACCATTTCTCTTGTGATTTTCTGTATGTCAAGTGATTTCGTGAGGTACCAGGCTTTAAACGACCCCCAAAAATGGAAAGTGTTCCCAGAGTAGACGAAAAATGACCAAACCTATAAAGCGAACAGCGGAATAGTAGTTCCTTAAAGCTACCTACGATCCAAAAAGGTATGGGCACTGGTGTGGTAGGCCTGCTAGAGTTGGCTAGATAAAACGGATGATTGGAGGGTAATATAGTATAGTTAAAAAACCACATTAAAATGTAATATAACATCAACCTTAAAATTTGATCTAAATAAATTGTATTACATGACGTCCCCAGGTAAATGCTACCTCGGGTTTAAAAAAAAAATCTTATGATTCATAATATTTTACTAATTAATTCTAACTTAAAGGATTAAGTAAACTTGTTCGGCATCTAAAAATACATTAAATCAGCAGAGTTAATTTTATTTTACTTGAAATTTGGAGAAAAGATTCTTAATTTGACTTTTTGATCAAAAATCCAAAATTATGTATCTATTCTCTAAATTTCAAGTAAAATAAAAATAATTATGCCAATTTGATGTATTTTTAAACGCTGAACATGTTTATTTAGTGCAAAAGTTAGAATTAATTAATAAATATTTGTGAATTATAAGATTTTATAGAATTTTATTAATAAAATTCTATAAAATCTTATAATTTTTATTAATTAATTCTAACTTTTGTACTAAGTAAACATGTTCAGCATTTAAAAATACATCAAATTGGCATAATTATTTTTATTATACTTGAAATTTAGAAAATAGATGCATAATTTTGGATTTTTGATCAAAAAAGTTAAATTTAAGCATATTTTCTCCAAATTTTAAGTAAAATAAAAAACAACTCTGCCGATTTAATGTATTTATAGGTGCTTATCAAGTTTCTTAATGCATTAAGTTAGAATTAATTAGTAAAATTTGGTGAATAATAAGATTTTATAGAATTTTATTAATAAAATTTAATAAAATCTTATGATTCATAATATTTTACTAATTAATTCTAACTTAAAGGATTAAGTAAACTTGTTCAGCATCTAAAAATATATTAAATTGGCAGAGTTATTTTTATTTTACTTGAAATTTGGAGAAAAGATTCTTAAATTTGACTTTTTTGATCAAAAATGCATCTATTCTCTAAATTTCAAGTAAAATAAAAATAATTATGCCAATTTGATGTATTTTAAATGCTGAACATGTTTACTTAGTGCAAAAGTTAGAATTAATTAATAAAAATTTGTGAATTATAAGATTGGAAAAATTTTATATATAGCCACGGCTACATGTAGCCATATATATATAATACAGTATAAAAATATAATATACTATATACTGTATATTATTTACATAATATACAGTATAGCCTTATATTGCTAATGTTGTATAACATGATATAGAGACTATAAACACGTGACCACGACAGATATAGTTAGCACCTTTTTATATCACATGAACGTAATGAATTACTACAATAATGAGATTTGTTGTCATATGATAATATATAGTGTATAGGTAGCCAGAAATGAATGATCACGGAAGACATTGCCATTATCCTTTGCTTCGCAAAGGATATTTTATGCTTTCGCTATGGCTGTCGCCTCCACTACAGCATTTTTATTTAATTAGAGCCTAGCAAAAAGACGTTTAATCGTTTTACCCTAACACTAACCCTAAACAAGGATTTCTTATAGTAATACAACTAACGACTCTTCCAAGTTTTTGGAAATTTTCACTTTCAATCAAATTGTTCCATTTGTGTGTGTCTTTATCAATAATAATTTTAACATGGTCTAGTATACTGTATTGTATAAGATTTAGTATATTATATGCATGCACGCTTGTATTATCACAACAGTTTGATTGCTAGAAAACAAATTAGTAAAAAACACGGTTATATTACGTATGGAATGAAAACCTTATATGTTACTTTTTAAAACAATTATGAATAGTAAAATTAGGTGTTAATAATATATCGTTCATATACGCATTTTGCAGTTGTTTCAAACAATAAAGCAATAAATATTTCAATTACGATATATACTATCTCAATAATGATAATGCATTATTGTACTTAATCACTTAAAAGAATATGGAACTTGATTTTTTTATGCCATTTTTCACAGCCAGCTTTATTATGTCCAAATTTATGACATTGTTGACACTCTGTTGGTTTTCGTCCTGCAGCTTTTGGTTGCTCTTTATTTTTTAAATTTGTTTCTTGCGATCCTTTGAATTGTGATTTACGTAGAGCACCTTTTTTTGATCGAATAATAGGATTCTGAATTAAAGATGGATCTATATTCTCTTCATTTTCTTCAGAATATGATCCATAATCATCATCAATTGAGTTAGAATTAGTATCATTAGCAATATCCGAATAGTTTTCTACATTATGAGAATTATCTAACAATGTTCTAGGATTTCTTCGAGTTACTTCTTGATTATGCTTCGGTGTATACCTTACTATATAGTTCTCCATAATATTATGCATTTCTTGTATGGCGAAAGGTCCTGCATCCAATCCCATCTGTATCGCTTTTTTGAAAAGTCCATTAGCCATTACATACTCTTTGCACTGATTTAAAGATTTATGAATACGTTTATAAGAAATGTCAGCAACTTTATAAGGCAATTCTATATAGGTTTCAGTATATACAGTTTCTTCAGAAGATTCTTGGATGCTATCGGTAAAAGGTTGTTGGCAAAGAATTGACATTTCTTCAAGTTGTTTCTTAGTTTTATACCATCTTCTTGGTATAAGCATTATGTGAAATTTCGCGTACAATGAATTTTCTAACAAACGGAAAAAATTTTGATATACAATGCCACACCGGACCAAACCGAGGCAAGTGCAAAGGTGAGAATGATCATTAAAGAGAACTATATGATTTTTTTTAGTACATCTATGACAAACGATTTCCCAAATCTCAACGATATCATTACAGCGGTTGGCTGGAATAAGTTCTTTTAAGAGAATTAATGGAATGTCAACTGTATCCTCTGCAAAACCAGTATTAAACGATTCAATTTCATTTTCAATTTCAAAAACATGGTTTTTATCCACCTGCTGAGGCACATATCTATTACATATTGTTTTCAAATTTATGTTACTTTGGAATTAGTAATATTCACATGCTAAATTTGAACTAATAACGAGATATACCATATAGCTTGTGCTATTTCTTGTCGCTGCATAGAAAGGGCAGCAGGCGTTAAATAATCAACAATCCATTATCAATTATAGGTGAAAAATCTTGGCTTGAATGTACAAGAGTTGAACCAGTTACAGAATGTGTCCAATTTTGATATTGAATAATAGTAGATGCACAGTTAAATTGTTCATCAAGTTTTTTAAAAAGTTCAAGAACGGATGTATGACTATTGACTATGCTTTTAATAATTCCGTTTTGTCCTTCTACTCTTTGTGTAGAATGCATTCCCACTGTAAAAATACATGAGATATAACAAAGCACCCACCGTTGTTTTTGAGATTCAAGTACCCTATTAAGGTATGTTACTGAGCTAGGGTATTTGTTAAAAAGGTAATTCCACAAGAAATCAAAGTTGGATCGTGAAAGAGTATTTCTCATTTGATACCACTTTCTAGAAAATTTATTATATTCTAAACCCAATTTAGACTTTAAATTCTTTAATAGATTCTGCTCGATGTGATATATACAGTGGATATGGTATGTATCTGGCATTACACTTTCGATTGTGGCATCGATGGCAAGATCATTATCTGTTATGATAACTGATGGAAAAACGTTTGTTGCTTGAACAAGTGAACGAAATACCCATTCAAGACTTCATATGTTTCATCATTCATCAATGTTTGACCAACTATACGGGACCGATTATTGTTATCAACAATTAGTAAGAGTCCAAATGCCATTTTGAACTGATTAGTTGAATAGGTATTATTGTACTAAACAACATTATTATATTGAACATAAAGTTCATATCTGCTAATCTGTGTAATACCCTAAAATTGATTTAATAGTAGATCATATATAATTTAAGACAAAACGTAATACAAGAGCCGATAGACGAATGCAAAAACTACCAAAATTAATAAGCAGATAGTTTATACCTGACAGAACTTATATACAAAATAATCAGTGAATTGGCGAAATAATCAGTTCACATACTTATAGCAAGTCGTCAAGTAGCGGCCTTTAAAGTATGTTTATTCTGAAGTGTAGAAGTTCAATTAACGACTCGAACAACTAGTAATTTTTGCTATTTGTTAAGTCCATAACACGAAATATAATCATAGTGATAGAAAAATTAAGTAGTCTTGAAGGTTAGTATAGTTTTATCATAAAATCCCGAATGTATAGTACTAATATCATTATTACAATAAATCTTTTAGAGGGCAGATAAAATGATATCTATGTTCTAATAATCTGAACAGTACAGCAAGATCAAAGTATTCAACATTAAATTTTCATTTCAGTGTTTTTAGTCTATACGAAAATTTATGACAGTTTTTACAAAAAAAAGTTTTTTTTGAATATGAGAATCTTTTATAATATTGTAAATAAGTAGGTACGCTCTAATAAAAAAAGTCTGATATAATTAAGAATTTTAGCAAATTTCACTTAGATTTCGTTTCTACTAGCTTAGCTAGTCAAATAAGTTCATTATTATCGCACGATTAATTTTGACAAATTGAAAAAGACAGGGCCGTATAAAAGAATGACATGATATTGTGATAAAAAAAATCAAACCCATTTTTTTAATTAATCGTAATACTGTAATCATATAGAACTGTACGTATGTTAAAAAAAAATAATTTTCATACTAGTATGTACGAATTGTTTATATGCAAAGTTTACGCCAAGCTTTGAACTATAATGCGCTTATGATGCTTAACGCTATAATATTTTTTTATTATACTGTTATATAGTATATTATCAGTTATATTTGATTCGTATACATATACACTACTAAGCTTATTGCATACTGAACACACTCATCATTAATACTACTAAAAAACTACAAAGCCCAATTTCACCTATAAGTCTACTGTCATCATTTCAACTTACAAGACCTTGCTAGTTATACCAACACAACGATAGTAAATGGCATCAGCACAAAGGGCCTAAAACACCCACAGAAGAGACGAACGGATAAATGTGAATAAACCTATAAACAACAACGCTGATTAATAATGACACTGTAAGCAACAAGATGTCAATAACAAAGACGCTACTAGGCAATAGCAAGTAACAAAACCTACAGACGATGCTACCTACAAATGACAAAACCTACAAGCGACAACGTATTCAAGCAACTACACCTATGACAATGACACTTGTGTCAGACGATGACACATGTGAATATGAAATCTACAAGCAACGACTCCTACTACGATGGTATCTACAAGCGACGACAAGTGAAAGAAAGTTCAGCAAGTATCAAATAAATAGATTAATATAAAAAAAAACCCCCCGATACATAAAAAAAAAGCAGATGTGTAAATCCAATGATTCTGATGGCTTATTATAATTTAGGGATTTACAAAAAAAGGTCCAATTCCACAAATTAGCCGATATGGTTCATATTGATCTGGTGTAATTCAGAATAATGAGACTAAAGAATTATTTGTCAGATCCACACGCCAATTAACAATCCATCTTGTATCCTCAGCTTTACGTTCAAGGAGATGGTTAATCAATATGGCTGCTTCATCATCAACTTGTTGTTTTTTTTTTACCTTCTGAATTGCATTTGATAGATTTTGGGGTAAAAAAAAACATTTGCATATTTTGGCTCAAGTAATTGCCGTTGAGTACGCATGCTAAAATTGCCCTTAGTAGTCCAAAATTCTATATCAGCCAACATAGGCTCTGTTAATGTTCGATGACTAGTACCAAATTTATTGGTAAGGGGATCCAAAGGATGGTTTTCATGTTCTAAAAAAATGGTAGTGATGCTGATAATGTTTGTAGTTTTAGGACATGATGCATTTATAAAACACAGGCACCCACTACGTTTTGAACGTGTATTGCGCTGTTCTTCAGCGATCATCTTTTTTTGCTGCAGCATTGTCCTTGATATTCACATCGATAATGGCAGCGTCTTCGTAATTCACCATCATATTCTGCACTATAGATAATTTTTGAAAAATTTTTTGAACTACAGTAAGCATCAATGTAATTATCAATTTCTGTCCATGAGTTAAAATGCATACCAGATGCTAGTGTTTCAATTAACAAAGAATGGCATTTGGGCGTGATATTCAAATGACTTGATTTTGCACAAGCAGTTTTACTATATTAGAATCTATGCTAACAGCAGAATTTTGAATTGGTGAAGGTGAAGTTGAAGATTGTTCGTTACATATAAACAGTTCCATTTCATTCAAGGTTGTATCTTTGTTTAACACTATCTATTAGATGGAGCTTATAAACCGGTAAGTTAATAAAGTCTTGATTATAGTAATGCTTTAGTGAATAATTACTAATAAACAAACCTTGTCAAATATACTTGTTAAAATATGAACGCCGTCATGTAATCGCCACAAAAAAAGAATGCAAATGTTTACCATACCAGAAACGCCGTTACATAATTGCCGTGGAAAAAAGAATGCAAACATTTACCACACCAGAATTGCCTTCAGTGAAGAAAGAATTAAAAGCATAGTGAAGTACAGTTACGGCTCAAGGTTTATGCTATTAAAATATATATTGTATGTTCCGCGAAGACAAAAGCAAATTGCACAAATTTTAAGGCTTGCTAGTAAGCTTGTACATATATACGTGCGTTCGTTAACCTTTCAATTAACCTTATCGTTATCTATTCTCATTCATTTATATTTTCATATGACATTACATCATTACATTTCACATACTTTTTTTTATGTTTTACAACCTATACTGTACTACCAGCTACATGTAGCCATAGGCTACAATTATATTTATTTTATAAGATTTTATAGAATTTTATTAATAAAATTCTATAAAATCTTATTATCGCCAAATTTTACTAATTAATTCTAACTTAATGCATTAAGTAAACTTGTTCAGCACCTATAAATACATTAAATTGGCAGAGTTGTTTTTATTTTACTTGAAATTTGA
>QKWP01000542.1:36313-83712 GCA_003550325.1 Gigaspora rosea
GATTTTTGATCAAAAAAGTCAAATTTAAGCATCTTTTCTTCAAATTTCAAGTAAAATAAAAACAACTCTGCCAATTTAATGTATTTATAGGTGCTGAACAAGTTTACTTAATGCATTAAGTTAGAATTAATTAGTAAAATTTGGTGATAATAAGATTTTATAGAATTTTATTAATAAAATTTAATAAAATCTTATGATTAATAATATTTTACTAATTAATTCTAACTTAAAAAATTAAGTAAACTTGTTCAGCATCTAAAAATACATTAAATTGGCAGAGTTGTTTTTATTTTACTTGAAATTTGGAAAAAAGATGCTTAAATTTGACTTTTTTGATCAAAAATCCAAAATTATGCATCTATTTTCTAAATTTCAAGTAAAATAAAAACAATTATGCCGTTTGATGTATTTTTAAATGCTGTACATATTTACTTAGAGCATAAAGTTAGAATTAATTATATAAATTTTATATTTTTAATTATTATTATTAAAATTTATATAGTTATTTTGGGCAATTTTGATTGGCTAATAATACTATATTATATAGCACCTGATAATCCCTCTAACCCTCTTCCCCTAAAAAATCAGGTGATAAATGTCTATACCCTTATTGTATTCTTTTTATTATTTTAATACTGTTTTATTTTAATAATTAAGCATATACAATTTACTGTATTTGAAAAAAAACAAAAATTTTTTTAAAAAAAAAGATATTTTAATTAATTTTGCAACCAATATACAGTTTTATGAGCTTGTACTATGCAAGTGCATTAAATACATATGATAATGATATGGTTAAAATTTGAGCAAAATTGAATTACTAGTTGTGAAAAAATTAAGCTTTAAAGTGAGGTAACTTGATTTTTTTATTATATACGCGTATATATAAATTACTATAGTAAATTATATAGTAAATATTTTTAAAAAAAGTTACTATTAATAAATTTTTTATTTTATCAATAAAATAATCAAAAAAATTTTATTTTATTAATACAGTAACCTAATAAGTATATTTAATTAAAAAAATTAAAAATTAATTTGTACAAAAAATATTTTAATTAGAGCTATTTGAGGTACAAATCTTTTTGTACTGGCCTATAACTAGATATGAAAATTTCAATTTTTATTAGATGTCACTTTGCTTTATTTCCTTATTTAGGGAACCGTTAAAGCCAGGTACCATCACGTGATCTGATGATCATCAGCCTGACCATCCAGAAGCCAGAGATATTATATAAGAAAACGACAGCCAATTAAATTCAAGAAATTTCTTAATTTAAAAATAGATATGTTTAACAAGATTATATTTAATAATCAACAAATGAAACTTTCATTAAACAAATGTAATTGTAACGGAAATGTACAACTTCTACAAATCTTCATAAAAAAAAATACTACGAGAAAACTAAGTACCCTCGCGAAATAAAACTTTAAATAAAATCTATATATAGATATCATACTTTAACGACAAACAAAAAAAAACAAAAAATTAGATTTTGCGCTTCAAAAAAAATGAGTACCTCCGATAAAGAAAACTCCTCTCAGGTTTGATATATATTTTTTAACACAAACGAGAACCTTGCGCAAGACCTTTCGCAGCAAACATCTGGTCTTCTACAACTATTTACTAAACAAACCACAGTGACGAATCCTATTGCAATTAGCTCAACAACAAGTTTAACACCCCACCAATAGCACAGGATCCCGAAATATATAAGATAGGTTAAGTATGAGTTTGCTTATTTTTGAGGTTTTTATGCAGATCTTTTCTATTTATAGTAATTTTTTGCTTATATTTGAAGTTTTTTTGCAGATCTTTTCTTTTTTAGTAACCCTATAATTAACCTGACCTATCTATGTATATTTTAGGGTCCTAATAGGCCCAGAACATGTTCCCTTAAAATAGATCAAATTGCAGTCTATAATTAAAATTTTTAAAAAAACATATGAATTTACTATATAACTTTGAGCTAGGATTCTTTTAAATCTTACTTATTAACTTTAAATTAAATTTTTCAGGGATATAGAACAAGGGGAGAAGAAAAAATTGAGCTTAAAAATTGAATTAAAATTTTGCCAATTTTGCACAAAACGAAAATGTAACTTCGCCAAAAACAAATATTTTTCGATTTTAAGATTATGAGTATATGTAAAATCATGCCCTGAACAACTTTACTTAGGCGGCCTAAGTAGGTTACCTTGTAAGAAAAATGGGTTATCTATGTACTAAAGTTAAAATTTTTGGGTTTTAAATATAAAACGTTTTTTTTGATTAGGTAACCTACTCTGGGCCCTTTGGCAAAGTTGTTTAGCACGTGATTCTACTCGGTTTGAGGTCACTGCACGTTTTCTCGGTGGTTAAAGTTCGGAAAAAAATTTTTTTTTAAAAAATTTTTTTAAATTTTTTAGAAAAAAATTTTTTTCGAACTTTAACACCATTTTTCACTTAGTAAAAGGTCTGAGAAAACGCGCGGCGACCTAAAACCAAGTAGAATCACATGCCGAACAACTTTGCCTAAGGGCCCAGAGTAGGTTACCTAATTAAAAAATGTTTTATATTTAAAACCCAAAAATTTTAACTTTAGTACATAGATAACCCATTTTTCTTACAAGGTAACCTACTTAGGCCGCTAAGTGAAGTTGTTCAGGGCATGATTTTACATATACTTGTGATCTTAAAATCGAAAAATATTTGTTTTTGGCGAAGTTGCATTTTCGTTTTGTGCAAGATTGGCAAAATTTTAATTCAATTTTTAAGCTCAATTTTTTCTTCTCACCTTGTTCTATATCCCTGAAAAAATTTAATTTAAAGTTAGTAAGTAAGATTTAAAAGAATCTTAGCTCAAAGTTATATAGTAAATTCATATGTTTTTTAAAAATTTTAATTATAGATAACAATGAAAGGGACAAGCTCAGGGCCTGCTAATAACGCACATTGCTTTTTAATGTTTAGCAACTATCTGAAGTACCAATAGAAGAATTTGACACTAAATGGTGGCCTTTAGTAACAAATGTTTGAATGAAATTTAATTACAAAAATCATGCCAATAAAATTTCTTGGAAATCCTTCGCAAGTCATTTTAACAAGCCCTTCAAATCAAGCACATGCAAAGAAGATGTTTCAAGTGAGAAATGACGAAAAACAAAGGTTTGAGACACGAACTTATGTTCTACAAAAATAAAAGTAACATGGCTAGTTACTAAAAAGAAAGTACATGTTGAATGTATTCCAAGTTCTCCTGACTATACTCATAACATAGAAGAAAGTGAAAAATTAAAGCGGTCCCAAGCATTCTAGGCTTTGGTAGAAAAAGAGGCAGTTAAAAATTATCTTGCTCCTGCAATAGTTAATGTAATTAAAAAGTATGCCACTGAAAAGCTGAATCTTAGTATGAGTGTAAAAGAGCTAAAATGGAGGAAGGTTGTCAATATAAAGTATAAAGTTTGTGAACCTCAAAATACTCATTTTGTTAGTGCCTCTAATCTAACACAAGATATTTGTGATGCAGTTTCTTTTTTAGAAAAAGAAGAGTATCTTGTTGAATCGTTCTGAATTCATACCAATCTACTCGTGGCTTTGTTTTTGTGTATCCAAAATAACTCGAAAAACTTCAACAGCATGGATGGCTTACTCTGATCAACTCCACATACAAGACCAATAAATACAACTGGCAGCTATATATTCAGGACGAATATGGTTGTTGGGATGCTAGCGGACATTTTTTTGTCAGTATGAAGACAGTAATATAGTCGCAGAAGTATTGGTAAAAATGTGCGGTTTTGTAGCCCTGGAAACCTCGATATTTTTTTTATCAGACCAAAGCAGCATAGAAGCCAGAAGTATTATAATGGCTTTCCTCAGGTATCCAAAAAGGAGAGCAGAAATATGAGGTAGTTCTTTGCACTATGCATATTATGCAGATTTGGATGAACAAAATCTACGAATCAGAAACTAAGAGCAAGATGATCCAAGCTATACACAGACAAACAAAGATCAGTTGTGAGATGCTTGTTCAAAAATTAATTAATAAAAGTGCCCTTCTTGCTATTAAAAGATACATTTCAAGGTACTATTTGAAAATACACACCAGTAGGGGGCCTGCCAGCATACTTCGTTACTTTTGCAAGTAACATCGATGAACGCTTTGAAATCATACTACAGCAAGTTAAAGAGAACAACTTCTCCTCATTACAGTTTAATTAGTGTATGTAATAACATCATTGCACTTGATTTGAAAAGGCATTCAGATTTGAATTTTGTCGCATTTGAATTTTGTATTAAAAAAATTTTTGCCCTGGTATTGACAATGATATAATTTAGGAGATTCACAAATTCTCCTTTTTGATTCAAAAATTAATAGTTGGTGAAGTTTTTGCTATTGAGAGTAGAATAGAAAAAGGGAAAGCATTGCCCGGATTAATGATAATTGAATGGCACTGCCTTTTTTTCAAAAATATATGCTTTCTTGCAAGTATATCTTCCAAGAGCAAACATATAGTTCCAGGAAATTGCTAACTGCTAATGCTTGGAAAAATTTTTAATAAATGTTTGATGAAAGTGGTTTTGAAGTTTTTGAGCGTCGCGAGTTAGTAAGTTTAGAACCATTTGAAAGGGTCAAAACTAATAGAGTGGCAACGAATAGAAAACTTACTGTTAATGAGCTAATAGAAAGGACCCATGATCAGTATTGGAGTATAGAGAAAATGGTGATGAAATGAGAAGGCTAAATTTATTCAAAAATTAAAATTTTGTTTAAATTCCATTTTTCAGAAATAGAAAAAGAGAATTTTATAGTTAGCAAAAACTTTTAATGAAAAAAAATAAATAAACTTTTACCTAGATCTACAAAAAAATTTAAATCAATTGTCATATTTATATAATAAATATTTTCTGCTAAATAAATTTTATACCTGACACTTTTTTTACCAGAAAATTGCTGATCAATAAAAAAAAAGAAATCAATGAAATCATCGATTTTTTTTTTTTTTAATCAGCAAATTCCACATTTTCACAAACCGCAATAATTGAGTTCAAAGAAATTGCAATTTATTGCAATTAATCGGGCTTGCTTGCGATTGAATCTTAAGAATTTGGATGCCTTTGAAGATGAACCAAACAGGGCCGTCTCTCCGTTAGAATCACCTGACGTGATTTTCAGGTGATTGCTTTATCATGTGATAAAATTGGCTCTGGAGCAAATCTTACGTTTTTGATACTCCTGCACTTACTTTTTTGATACTCCTGTATGTACCCCAAAATTACTTTACTTTTTTGATACCGAACTGCATATATACACGTGACTTGTATTACACAAAGGCCCAGATTATTTTTGCAAAAATAATTTTTGGTTACACATTGCTAATGTGTGTGTAATATTACACAAGTCAAATTTTGGTACCCTAACCCAGCATTAAGCTTAATGCTAGTGGGCACTATCATGATAATGCCCCCGGTGGGTTAAATATAATTCCGGCCCACCCTAACCCTAAATCTAGGAACCCTAAAAACTAATTGTTTACATATACTAGTTGTATATATTGTGTAACCAGTATATGTACTGTGATTGGATGTTGCTTCAAACAATTAGTTTTTAGAGTTCCTAGATTTAGAGTTAGGGTGGGCCGGAACTATGTCTAACCCCGCCGGGGCATTATCATGATAGTGCCTACCAGCATTAAGCTTAATGCCGGGTTAGGGTACCACTAGATTTAGGGTTAGAGTGGGCCGGAATTATGTCTAACCCCGCCAGGGGCATTATCATGATAGTGCCCACCAGCATTAAGCTTAATGCTGGGTTAGTGTACTACTAGATTTATAGTTAGGGTGGACCGGAATTATGTCTAACCCTGCTGGGTGCATTATCATGGTAGTGCCCACCAGTATTAAGCTTAATGCCAGGTTAGGGTACCACTAGATTTAGGGTTAGGGTGGGCCGGAATTATGTCTAACTCCGCCGTGGGCATTTCATAATAGTGCCCACCAGCATTAAGCTTAATGCCAGGTTAGGGTACCAAAATTAGACTTGTGTAATGTTACATGACATTAGCGGCATGTAACCAAAAATTATTTTTGCAAAAAAATGCACTGGACCTTTGTGTAGCACAAGTCACGTGTATATATGCAAATCGGTATCAAAAAAGTAAAGTAATTTTGGGGTCATACAGGAGTATCAAAAAAGTAAGTGCAGGAGTATCAAAAACGTAAGATTTGCGGCTCCAAAGGCTAGCCAATGAACGCTGAATCACATGATGGTACCTTGCTTTAATGGATCCCCTTATTTAGTAACTTTAAATCAAACGTAAATCACAACAATTATTTATATGATATTTGTCATGCAACGATTAATATCATGAAATTTGTTTTGTCAGTGCGAATGATTGGCTGACACGTGCCATTATGCAGCATGTTCGACCAATCATTTGTTCTGACAGATCAAATTTTGTGATATTTATCATCACATGATCCAATATTGATGTTATCGTGCAATTATGTTATGATTTAAAAGTTGTGATTGGCTAACTGAGTTTAATTTGGGATTATTGTGCTTACGTAATAACATACAAAAAATAACAATAAGAAAATTTTTCATGATCATATGGAGTGCCTCATATTAAAAAGGCCCATTTTGCAATTTTTCGAAAAATGAGTTTTTATTAGTTTCATGTAAATTTTGACGTAATTAACATTTTTCAATTATAAATGAAAGTCGATTTGCATAATAAAAAATTGAGATAATGTAAAAGAAAAATTACACAAGGCTGCCTAAGGCCAAGCAAATTACGAGATTACCCGATAGTAACCTGTTACCTTTAACCAATCAAAATTGTGAAATTTACCCAATCCCGGATCAGTCCGAAAATCAAAACAAATAATTAAACTCGATTATCTCAAAACAAGGTATATGTCAAAATGGGCCTTTTTAATATGAGACACTCTATATGGAGTGTCTTCAATTAAAAGGGCCCATTTTTATATATATTTTTTTTGAGATATTTGAGTTTAATTATTTGTTTTAATTTTCAGACTGATCCAGGATCAATCAAATTTCACGATATTGATTGGTTAAAGACGGCAGATGACTATTGGGTAAACTCGTGATGTGTTGGCTCTACGCAGCCTCATGTAATTTTTCTTTTTATATTATCTTAATTTTTTATTATGTAATTCGACTTTCATTTATAATTAAAAAAAGTCAATCATGTCAAAATTTATATGAATTTAACGAAAACTCATTTTTCAAAAAAATGTAAAAATGGGCCCTTTTAATTGAAGACACCCCAATATGAGTTTGCACGATAACACATAATCATGTGTAATAAATTGATTGGTCGGTTATACAAATTCATGATTTGTTTACATACTGTAAATATACATGTAGATCATTTCATCACTGGTTCTTAGACTGTTCTTAGGCGGATCACGAATTAAATTATCCAAAATGCATAAAAGCTATTGATAGAATGATAAAATCAGAATTAAGCATACTTTTTAATTTTATGCACTCTATACTAATAATAAATTTATAGTGATAATACATGGTTTCATAAAATAGTTGACTATAGAAATATGTTAGTAATAAATCTTCACTACAACTTTGTGATCAATGATTTTATAGAAAATTTGCAAATTTTTAAAAAAATCAATTGGTGAATCATTTTCTATAAAGGATTTTATAAAAATTGGAAGAAATTATTATTAAGTATAATTTGTTTATAATTTTTATCAAGTATAATTTGTTTATAATTTTTGTCTTTAACAATTTGTAATTAATAACTAGAAATTCCTATTGCTAATAACTATCATGATCTATCAAAAATCCTTATTATTAAAATTTACTATACGACTTGAATTATAATTGTAACTATGCTTGATACCCTAATTATACAATAGTCATAAGAACAAATAAATGCATGAGTTATGAATTAAAATACTAAATTCCTCACAATCATTAATGTGAAATTCTAGAATTTTTCCTTATTCAAATATGAATTTGATAAAAAACTGTGAATTGCACCAAAACTACACTGTGATTAATATGTAACCTACCAGTATAATTCAGTACAATACAGCATACTTATTTTAACTCCCTTTAAACAACTCATGCACCTAGTTCTAGTTCGTGATCTGCGGGATGTAATTTTTACCTTTTTTGAATCTGGAGACTTCCTATAATAAATTAATACCGTACTAAGTAAACCTCCCACCTTTACATAATAAAAGTTGTAGAGGAGAGAATTGCGAGCATAATGGTGGTCTAAGCATTAATATTAGTCCAGTGGATCGTGAGATCTGGGCATGTTTGTCTTCTCGACTGTTACTTCTTTGTTTACATCATATAGTCGCAAAGACAAAAACACCTATATTTCTCGACCACCAGCTACTGTTATGCACAAAATTATCTCCTCTACAACTTCGTTATGCAAAATTTGGAGGTTTACTTAGTAAAAAAAAATCGATTTATCCTTAGGGAATCTCCAGATTCCAAATAAAGTGAAATTTAATAGTAAAATCACATGATTTTTACTGGTTCCAGGCGGATCACGAATTAAGTTTTTTTTTTTTTTTAACAAATAGAGAATTCGTTTGGTAACATTATCATTTTGAAAAATATTATGAATTCATTAGAACAATGAAAATCAGATTTTGCCTGCGTTATATATATCGTGTAAATGGCATGAAATGTTGAATTTCTCGAATACAATAATTCTCAAAAAGAATTTGAGTGATGCATAGGGAAAACCTGCAAGTAAAATTAGCATTAACACAAATATATATTTTTTATTCATATATTAGTATGACATTAATTTTTACTTACAGGTTTTCCCTGCACATCACTAATTCGTCACCTGAATTCATGATGGAAATTTGGTTTAATTGGTCAACGTTAGTGGCTGATTACACGAATTATATAGAAATATATCATGTGTAATTCTGCAATTAAAAAGAAGTTATTGTTTGCAAACAGAAAAAAGACCTGCTCGACATATAATGATTTTAATTGCAGTTGTGAATGATTTTAATTGTGCTACTTGACTGTTCTAATCTAGTTGGCTGACCAAACTGCATTTTTTAAAACATAAAGTTCCGGACTAGTAACTATATATTGTTTTACTTCTTAATTCAATTAAATTATACAGATATAATTTTAAAAAGCTTATTCGTTCGCACAATTATTTAAACAATGATGCAATTGATTATTAGTGTGGACCTTTATATAAATATAACCAAGAATTACAGCAAGTATTAAATGAATTGCAATTTCAATTTAGAAAACTTTAGATTCAGCAAATCCAATTTTTAAATTATCAAAATCAAATACACTATAAACATTTGATAAAAATGCAGCACCAACCACCCACACGCCATACGGACCTCCCTGGATCGCCGATAAGCACAACGCACTACTCTGATTTGATGATCTAATTAATTCAGTAGGGCTAATTTTGTATGATGTGTTATTAAACACTAAAGCTACAATCTTACTTGTGTTACATGGAACTCGCCATAAATTGTTATTAAAATAGCTACCAGGAATCATTGCATGGATCTTTGATACTTGAGTAATGTCACCAATGATAGCTGGGTACCTAATTATTGAAATAAGGCAACGTTTTTATATAAATTTGATAAAAAAACAAAATAAAATAAAATAAAATAAAATAATGCCAACCAGTATCGATCAAAGCAGATGAATTAATTCCTCCAATTGAGATTCCGTCAACCTGAATATCATGTAATGATATCATCCAAGTCCCCGGATGTCGTGTCTGATTGATAAGATCGTTATATACAATATTTCCAATATAAGCATTTACATCGATGCCTCCGAGATTCATGAAACTTTTATCGGTAATTTTTAATTTATATCTTCCCAAGTGAAATGCGATTATAGTATGATTAAGCACTTTTTTTTCTTTAATTTTTTGAATCAGTCCAGGATTTGAAATTTGTCCAATCTGACGAGAAAGACCAAGAATACCATCTTCTTCGTATATAGTATTAAAGCCATCAACTAATGCTATCCCAAATGTCAGATTAGTAACTGAAATTCCATTGAGAATAACTACATCTTGACCTTCATAACCACTAATAACGGTACCAGTGCCATAAGAGAGTGAAAAATTTTTTTGTGATGGAACAAATGTTGATGATTTTGCAGGATCAAATTTATTATGAGTTCCACATTGTGATGAATTACATTGAATACCCGGAACCCAAAGATCTGGTGATCCAGTATCGTAATCAACAGTAAAATTTTGACCTCCAATTGTTATTAAACCATAATAACTAAAATCTAAATTTAGTTCATTGACTAAAGGTATGACTACATCACGTCTGAATAATTTAGAATATTTCAAAGTCATTAATGCTCGTTGTTTTTCGGGTGAAATTGTTTCTCTTTTAAAGAGTTCAATTGTTAAATAATTTGAATCAGAGATCGATGCCACATCTGAAGATGTTATAAATACTAAAAAAGTTATAAATGAAATGAGACTCCAAAGAAACTTTTTCATATTTGAGAATAAAGTTTTATGAAAGTTTATGAACTTTTTAAATAAAGTTTTATGAAAGTTTATGAACTTTTTAAATAAAATTTCTTCTATTTGTTAGTACATCATGAAAAATGTGGAACATTTACTCCGTAATGAATGGTTGAAAAAGGCAAGAAGTCCAATGGCGCTTTAGTATGGGATATCATAATAAAGAAAAAAGGAAAATCGTAGAAAGTTCGAAAAAAATATTTGGATCAAATGAGATCGCCCACTAAGATCATAAACAAATAAAGGACTTAAGTTATAATACATGGAAGGATAATGTATTAATAACAAAATATGTATATTTCTCTTTGAAAATAGCAAATAACCATACTAATTCTCAAAGAGTAAACGCAAATTGTAATAATATTTGTGTTAAAGCATTCTTATTGTCCAGAGCATAGCAATAGATTTACAATGGGTAAGTAAATAAGTCAATAACTGAAAATGTTCTAGTTCGTTCACATGATTACTTAGCGTAGTGTATACTTATTGGCTCCAGTGAAACAGTGCGGCACAGCATAACCAGCACCCTTTTATATGTATTTTCAAAAATGATATCACTTAAAAACAAAAAAAAATTTTACTTTATTTTAATTTTAGAAAGTAATATCAATTTAAATTTATTAATAGTTTGAAAATTTGGCGTTTAATATAATAAAAAAAGAAATTTCATTTTAACAATCACATCGATTATAAATCGTTTAAATAGGCAATACCTGGATTGCAGAAACTACCTAAATTAGGCACCAAAAGTGCACGTGTGGCAGTTGTACACTCGTTTATGTAACAAATATTATAAATTTTTAATAAAACCGCAGCTGCTAAGCAAGAGCGCCTTAACAAAAAAAAAAAAAAAACAATCACATCGATTATATAAAATCAGTTGATTACAAGTCACTCTCGTTATAGTGAACTCTCCATATAGTGAATATTGGCTATAGTAAAGAATTTTTTTAGAACAGAATTATTATTACTATAATAAAAGGCTCTCGATATAGTGAATCTCTCAATATAGTGAAGAAATTTTACAGCCCGAGAACTTCACTATAACGAGAGTGACTTGTATATAATTTTAAAATTTTGGCGTGAGGGTGTTTTGGTTTATGCTGTCGCTGGTAATTCAAAATTTCGCCTAATAAACAACTTCTCATGGAGAATTGTATTATGGGTGGGTAATTTGACGCACATCTATATCTCGTTAAACAGCATTCAAAATCAAATGATATTAGTAATATTCGAACGACTCATTGAGACGAATCAAATGATATCGCTTGGTTCTAATTACTGAATAAGTGAAGGTCAAAGGTTATGGTGCACGAATTATTCACGTTTGCCTAAATTTCATTTATTATCATCATTCCCATCATCGCACCTGCGGTTTACTTATTTGTGCGAGTGATACAAGCCTAAAAAGGAAATTCAACGTAAAAATAAACAAAGATCGTGAATTAAAAATTTAGGGTTAGGGTAGGGTTAGGGTCTTAACGTTAGAAGCTATAGGTTAGAGTGATGCCTATTATATGTAAAATTTCATTCCCGTCATTTTTAATTAGTGCACCAAGACAGGTTTATACACTCGTTTTCTTGTATTTTCTCTTTTTACGGTTTTTTTTTTGTGTTTTTCTTCGCTTTGCTCACGTGTCGGGCTGATCCGGATCATCACATTTTACGTTCTCCGATTGGCTAATTTCCCTTTTGGATTTGTATCACTCGCACAAATAAGTGCACGCATCACACCTGTTCTCTTCATTATTTACTCACGGCCCCTACATTATCACAATTCGATCGCTCTCCTTTTGATCTCGATTAAACCTTTAAACCGTCCCACATGATAATCGTTCATCCCTTTTTAAATTATAACACCTATACCCAGAGATGGATCCCATGCGTGATGCGCAGATTTTTTTAGAACCCGCGCAGGATTCCAAAATAAAATTATCTGGCCGGCATTACCATATTATCTGTATAATATTGGCCTATATTACATATTTAGGCCACAACTAATTAGCATCGATATATGCATTTGTAGAATTTGCGTATTTGTATATCAGTTTCAATCATACTGTAACTATTATTGAAGAGTTTGTAGTAATACGATCGATCTATCTTTAATAGTACTGGGAGATAAGTTTCTGATTTACTCAAATAAAGGTCTCTTCAACATTACACTAACTTACTTCCTTTATTTTCCTTAAGTAAAATCGAAGGGAATCTCTCTGACTTTATTACATTTGAAAGCTTGTGCTTATATACACTTAAATTTAATATACTACACGTTGACGTGCTATATAAAACACTAACGTGCTATCCAGCATGTTGACGTGTTGACAAAAGTTTATTTTTAAACCAAACACGATTACGTGCTACTTCAAACCTTCTAATTTGGTAACTGTTACTCTAATATGCACGTTATATGCGAACACGTTATATACGAACACGTTAGATACGAACACGTTAACGTGCTAACCCGTTAGTGTGTTATAGTATTTTGACAAAAGGGAAGATCATATGGGAATCCCTTTCGAAATTAACTAGCATTTAATGTATTATTCAAAAACGGAAATGATACTAAATAAAGAAAAAGGTGGTCTATATACAAATTTTAGGACAAAACTGATGGAAAAAAAATTCGATTTCTAATGTCACAAATTTCTAATTTTTGAAATACTTAATATATAGATACGTGTATTTCTATGTCGAATTTGTTATTCTTATTTTTAATAAATAATCTATATGAAATAATAATTTGAACAAAAAAATTGATTTTCAATAATTATTGAAATCATAATGAAAACAGATCATTGTGAAATTGGGTTTGGGTCAAAATCCTGACAAACAAAATCCCGACAGGTAATAATCCCAACAAAAAAATCCTGACAATCAAAAATTCTGACAATCAAAAAAAGCTTTCCTTGAGCAACTTTACTATAAAATCAACTAAACCAAACCCTAGCCCAGGCGATCACCTTAACCCTATCCTAGACACTCACCTAACCCTAACCTAACTTGAATAAATTTTAATGATTTTTTTGTTGTTAGGATTGTTGGGATTTTTATTGTCAGGATTTTTTTGTCGGGATGGGGATTCTGTTTGTCAGAATTTTGACCCGCTCCCGTGAAATTTAGAGGCCTCAATTTAAAAATACTAAAATCCACCTATACTTTTTTCTAATAACCCTAACCCTAAGTCCTAACTTAACTATAAAAAAAACTAACAAAAAAAGGCCTCAAAAACTTTTAAAAATCGGGTATAAAATAAGTTCAAATTTCATTATGATCTGTCACAATAATTACATGGGTTTTTAAAAACGGTAATCTTATCCCACATGGAGAAACCACGATTTTGCCCATTGTAACTATTAAGGTGGGAGAGCATATAGTTTTACCAATTTAACTCTAATAGTTACTAGGAGATAGGTTTCTGATTTACTCGAATAAAGGTCTCTTAAGCACTACACTAGCTTACTTCCTTTATTTTTCTTTAAGTAAAATCGAAGAAAACTTCTCTACTTGTATTGTATTGTATTGTATTGTATTTAGTGTTGGATTCTATTGTATTGGATCGTGTTCTATATCTTTATTGAAGTCAAATTCATTCGTTTATATACATTTGAATTAATTAGTGGACACGTTAATGTGCTAATTAGCACATTAATGTGTTGTTTAACATGCTACATGCTAACACAACTAAGCCTAGCACATTAACATGCTATCGAGAATATTCAAAATCTGTGCCCCTTAACAGTATACGTGCTAACACGTTAACGTGTTATGAAGATTTTACAAATAAGGTGTGATTATATGGAGTGTCTTCAATTAAAAGGGCCCATTTTTACATATATTTTATTTTGAGATATTTGAGTTTAATTATTTGTTTTGATTTTCGGACTGATCCGGGATCAATCAAATTTCACGATATTGATTGGTTAAAGACGGCAGGTGACTTTCGGGTAAACTCGTGATGTGTTGGCTCTACGCAGCCTCATGTAATTTTTCTTTTTACATTATCTTGATTTTTTATTATGTAATTCGACTTTCATTTATAATTAAAAAAAGTCAATCATGTCAAAATTTATATGAATTTAACGAAAACTCATTTTTCAAAAAAATGTAAAAATGGGCCCTTTTAATTGAAGACACACCATATGTCTATCATCAAGTTTACACCAATTTTGACTAAAATTTAATGAAATATACAAAAATAGAAATGAAAATGATCTTATACTAAAGAGAAGATTTATTTACAAATGGGGGATTAACTAATCAAGAAATTTGAATCTTCAAATGTCACAATTTCAAATTGTGATACCATCTATACCCACCCTATGTTATTACCATATATGTTATTATATTAATAAAATATACTAATGCGCTTAACTAAGAAGTCCGGTCTATGCATCTATTAACTATACGTTGAATTATTCATGATACTTAACTCCAGGCTTTCATATATTATCAACAATCTGCTAGCCAGATGAAGTAATATTAAAAAAATGTTGGGAGTATTGGATATTAATAAATCAGGTGTAAGTCTTAAATTAGATAGAGATGCGAAAAGGATGTTTAATTAGCCTGTGTAAGTAGGATTGCTAGTACAGGATGCTTAGTGCACCAATAGTGTACTAAGTTGGGTAGTGCACCTAGTGCATCAAACACAGATATGGTGCAGAGTGGTGAGCCAATCAGATTTAACTTATTACTATATATGTCCAACTTCTAAAAATAAGCTACTTTTCTTATTTTTTAAAAATTTATAAAAAAAAATTGCCAGCAGTTGCTATAAATAAAAGTCTAAATATTGAGGGTGTGGCGACTTAGGGAAGTTGGTAAGTTGTCACCCCCAAGTGGCAGGTCTTGAGTTCAAATCCCACTGGTGACGCTTTTGAAAAAAATAGACCTGTGTTCCGGTAACTGTTTCTTGTCGATCGGTTGGGTACATCACCTATAGTCCTTGGTTACAATCTTGAATGGGAGCTTTCGGGCGAAGTTGTGTCTCATAACACAGACAAATCCAAGGAAACGGAGAAACAAAAACCCATTTGGCAAGTCCCGAGTAAGGAGGTAGCTCTGATCTTCGACGGTGCTAACCAAAACTGGAATATTGGACCGAAACCGGGGAACAGGACGTTGTCCTTGGAGACAAGGTCTACCAACCTGGCCACCGGAGTCGCACCAGAGGAAAAGGACCCATGCTGAGGAATTGGGGACCAAGGGGAGAAAAACCATAATGGCACCTAATGCCGGGTAGATCAACCCTTCCGGGCCAACTGGATTGGAAGTCTGGGAAAATGGTGAAGAACCAGTAGGAAAGTGATGGTGGGTACCAGGGTTGGAGCGAACCTTATAAGGGCAGAAGTAGGTAATGGTAGCAGTTGGGTATCCCTGACTGCAAGTTGCTTGCCTCGGTGAGTGCGTAAGTTACCGAAGTGTAGGTAATACCTGTGTGGGACAGGGACTGCTCTACCAAGTTTACTCGCGAGGATAAATTAGTCCTAAAGGGATGTAGGTAGCATCCGGGACTGTCTTCAACTGACTAATGTATCGGAGGGCTATACCAGTGATCACAAGTAGGATTGACATGTGAAGCTTGGACCAGAGGGTTTAAATAGGCAATCCCCTAGTCGGGTTGTAGGTATGGCAACTAGTGTAGAACCTTCGGGCGGACTACTTAAATTAGACAACCAAAGTTGTACATGTGGCTAGTTGTACTCTCATTCAATGTAATTCAATTGTGGGTGCGCCAAAGAGGCGCCCTTGATCCACATGCTTGATTAAATAAACTCTCACCCAAAGCGGGAACTTTGATACAAAAAAAAAAAAAAAATGAAGTCTAAATATTATTAAGTAAATCTTTAAAAGTATGATTAAGTAAAATTGTTCAGAACATCAAAATACACCTATAGTAAAAATTTAGTATTATTTAGAAAAATTTACATATCGGCTGATTTGATTTTTTGGGCCTTTTTTTGATAAACTGTTATACAAAAAATTGCTCCTAAGTGACGTTTAAAAACTAACAAATGAAGAACTTATTACAACTAATAAAAGAGCTTCTTGGACATCTAGACAAGTTAAAAACTAATAGAACTCAATAAAAGAGCTATGCTAAGCTGTAGAAAGAAGTGCTTTTACCATTTGTCGAAATATTCAAGTGTTTTAGAAGGGAACAATGGGTTTATGATGGGTTGACAACTTCAAGGATAAACTCAGAAGCAAATTTTTAAAAAACTTACCTTTTTAACACATATTTGGTTTATAATTAAATATAAGGGAGGTGGGGTATTGTGGACAGGGGGTATTGTGGACAGGGCAGATATCTTACAATCTAGTTATCAGAATTGGATAATTTTTATATCATTCAAATTAGCTCAGAAAGACGAATCAAATAGTATAAAAATTATCCAATTCTGATTACTAGATCACAAGATATTCTTATTTATGCAAAATATAAATTTTATATATTTGAATTTAATTAGTAAATCTGCAATTTTTGCATAATAAACCTTTAATTATCTTGGAATTTTGTGATTGGATTTTGACGATTTTGTCTTATTAGAATCATCTCACTATGATGGTCACTTTGGTAGTAAAATCATCCAAAATGGGCCAGTAGATCAAAAATTATCCACTGTGTCCACAATGCCACCCTTTTCTCTAAAATTTAGTTTTTATGTTCTATTTTGTGTACTAATTATTTATATCTAAAACTATATATGATATAAAGATTTTTTTACAATAAATTATTCTCTATTAAGCATAGTTCAAATAATTAAAATTGTATAAAAATCTATTTGATTATTAAAAAGTTTTATTAGTAGAAACTTTAACCTGTCCACAATACCCACATCTCCCTTATAAGCACTATAATTTTTTACATATTTAATTAGTTAAAAGGCCATTCTTATAAAAATTCATACAGTAATAAATTTTAAGTACGAAATTTCTTTGATAATCCTCAATCAAGATTGGTTGATTTAGGAGTTGAACCAAATCGGCTGATATGATATTAGTATACCTTTCAATTATTTGAAAAATTTAACAATTTAAAATAAGCTGCTTTTAGTTTATTTTAATGTAATTTTTTGTTCAAAAAAGATGGCTTATTTTTGAACACATAAAGTAAAATTTGTAATCTTAAAATGCAACTATATATTGCTATAAAAAAAGCAACTATATATTGCTATAAAAAAAACAAATAAAGTTATTAATCTTCTCTTTAATTCAAGTATATACAGTCAACCCTCACTATAGTCACACCCTTGGGCCCCAAAAAATGTGATTATAGCAAGAGTGTGATTATAGCAAAAAAAATTAAATTTATAAATAAAGTTATCCATAATGCATTTTTGGTTCTTATATATTTTTACTCAAAATTTGATAAAAGATATTTCGATAACTAGTAATCCAAATCAGCTTAAATTTTTATCATAGATAGTATGATATTCTTCTATGATATATAAAAATTTTAGCTGATTTGGTCTAGTAATTATCGTGTAATCGCTTGTATATGATAATTAATTTTTTTTAAAAAAATTAACTATCATATACAAGCAATTACATAATAATTACTAAGCCAAATCAGCTGATTTATATATATATAAACAAATATTGACACTATTTATAATAAAAAATTGAGCCAATTTGGATCACTAGTTATAGAAATATCAATCATCAAAGTTTGAGTAAAAATAACAAATTTTTTATTTATCGACTATTATAAAATTTTTGCTATTTTTACTCAAAATTTGATGATGGATATATTGATAACTAGTAATCCAAATCGATACAAATTTTTATCATAGATAGTGTCAATATTTGTTTATTATATATAAAAATTTTAACTGATTTGGTCCAGTAATTCTCGTGTAATTGCTTGTATACTATAGCTAATTTTTAAAAAAATTAACTATGATATACAAGTAATTACGCGAGAATTAAGCCAAATCAGCTGAAATTTTTATATATAATAAACAAATATTGACACTATCTATAATAAAAATTTGAGCCGATTTGGATCACTAGTTATCGATATATCCATCGTCAAATTTTGAGTAAAAATAGCAAAAATTTTATAATAGTCGATAAATAAAAAATTCGTTATTTTTACTCAAACTTTGACGATTTATATCTCTATAACTAGTAATTCAAATCGACTCAAATTTTTATTATAGATAGTGTCAATATTTGTTTATTATATATAAAAATTTCAGTTGATTTTGTCTAGTAATTCTCATGTAATCGCTTGTATACAATAGTTAATTCTTTTAAAAAAATTAACTATGTATACAAGCGATTTTGTGAAAATTACTAAGCCAAATCAGCTGAAAGGTTTATATATAATAAAAAATATTGACACTATCTATAATAAAAATTTGAGCCAATTTGGATAACTAGTTATCAATATATCTATTGATTAAAAATAGCAAAAATTTTATAATAGTCGATAAATCGTTATTTTGAATAATTCAAATTGGCTTAAATTTTTATCATAGATAGTGTCAATATTTGTTTATTAAATATAAAAATTTCAGCAATTTGGCTTAGTAATTCTCACGTAATTACTTGTATACTATAGTTAATTTTTTAAAAAACATTAACTATTGTATACAAGAGATTACGTGAGAATTACTAAGCCAAATTGGCTAAAATTTTACATATAATAAACAAATATTGAAACTATCTATAATAAAAATTTGAGCCGATTTGAATTACTAGCTATTGATATATCTATCGTTAAATTTTGCGTAAAAAAAGCAAATTTTTTTATAATATTATTATATTGCTTGTTATTAAATTCGAACTAGAATTCAAATTTTTTTATTGTATCTGTGATTATATTCAGGAAAATTATATATGGCTACTATTAAATGGGTTTAAAAAAGTATATGATAGTAGTGTGATAGTAATTGTTATATTAATGTTATTATCTATAATACAATTTTCAGTTTCCTTCATCCCGTAGATCTTTTCATCATTTAGCATTCGCACCAATCACCAAACTGTTATCATCTATCATTCGGTTAGTTCGAAGGAATGATCGCCTTTTTTTGTTTTGATCAGTTCAATCAACATTAATAATTATTAGCTAAGATCATTGAAAACTTGAAAGATTATCAATAGAATATTCCAATACTACAATTTTTCAGTCCGATTTATCAACCTGTGTCATTCGTCAATAGCACTGCCACTTTCTTTTTGCATTTAACCAAGCATAATCTTCATTTCTAGCATTGATCATCCTCAACTCAAAATTATGAAATTTATTACTGTTTCTATTCATTACCATAATACCGCACCATGTACTTGGTAAATTTATCCTAATGGCCATTTTTTGAAAAACGTGCAATCTGTTAAAATCTATTCTTACTAACTGTTTGTATTCGTACATACATACGTATGGGTCCATATCATTTCTTTTCTCTACCATTATTTCCCTGAAATCCATTTGCCTGGAATGGAGAGTAACATAAGTTTTTATGGTAACTCATAATAGAGTTCACGATAACTTCAATGCAGATTAACTCAACATTAACCACATGCTGTTGTCAGAATTTTTGACAGTAACTTGCGATAATTCAATACAAATTAACTCAATCATAACAACAGCAAGTAAGTTCTGTGACAGAATTTTTTACAGTAACTCAATAGAAATCAAAATAATTCTAATGCAAACTAACGCAACCTTAACTACATAATGTGTTTTACTAAAATAGCATATTATGTAACAGAGTTTTTTAAATCATGATAAACTCAAAATAATTTCAATGCAAACTATGTCATTAGAATAGCAAGTTCTGTAGTAGAAATATTTTTACAGCAACTCATGATACACATAGAAATCACAATAATTCCAATACAAACCAACTAAACCTTAATTAAATACAGTCAACTCTCTCTAAGCACAACTCCTCTAAGTGCAACTTCTCTTTAAATGCAACTTTAACTTCAGGCCCAAGTATATGTTTGGTATACTATAAATGTAATTTTTCTTAATTGTTCTCTAAATGCATGTTGCTAGAAGTCTGATTCTAATGAATTGTGCTAGAGAGAGTTGGCTATACCGTGTACACAAAAGCACAGTCAAACTTCTGTAATTGTACCTATTGGAGCTATAGGATAAAATGTTCATTTATGGAAGGTGTGCATTTATAAAGTGAATTTTTACTATGTTTCTATATACTTGGGACCATACCAGAGCGTTCATTTAGAGTGAATTTACATAGTGGGTGCATTTATGAAGGGTGTGATTATAGAGGTTTGACAGCAGTAGGTTCTGTAACAATTTTTTATAGTAGAGATCATGCTAATTCTAATACAAACTAACTCAACCTCTTACTGTGTATCACTGCAAGCTTTAACAGAATTTTTACATTAACTCATAATAGAAATTATGATAATTTATTGCCAACCTTAACCACATACTGTGTTATCAGAATAGAGAGATAAGTTCTATAACAATTTTTTTTATATTATAGTAACTTATAACAGAAATCGCAATAATTCCAATACAAACTGTGTCACTAAAATAGTGAGTAAGCTCTGTAACAAAAAATTTATTATGAAAAAAATCACAATAATTCCAATGCAAACCATCTCACTTTAACTAAAATAGTAAGTTCTGTTATAATTTTTTGTGGTAACTTATTCATGATAGAATTTATAATAATTTTAATGCAAATCAATCCAACTATATACTATGTGTTACTGGAATGGAAAATTTATAACAAAATTTTTTACTGAATTCATATCAAAATTGGGATAATTCTAATATAAGCTACTGTATTTTCACATAATAATGCTCATGAGCATTATTTAGAATAATGGCCTGAATTAAGCTTAATTTGTGCCAAAATTTGAAATTACACCCCTTTGCATTATTTCGCAAAAAATACGGTAACTTAGCTTTAATTACTTACTGTGTGTCATTGGAATAGCAAGTAAATTTTGTAACAATTTTTTACAGTTACCATCATAAAAAACAATAATTCTAATACAAACTAACTCATATTATATGTTACCAGAAAGTAAGTTCTATATCTGAATTTTTTTATAGTAGCTTACAATAGAAATTATGATAATTTCAATACAAACTAACTCAACCGTAACCATATTCTATGTGCCACTAGAATAGCAAATAAATTCTGTAATAATTTTTTATAGTAAATCACAATAGAAATCATAAGAATTCAAATGCAACTACCTCAACCACATACTGTTTATTAAGAAGTGCAAGTTCTATAAAAGAATTTTTTATAGTGATTCATGTTAAAAATTTACGATAATTCCAATACAAACCAACACAACCTTAACCACTTACTGTATGTTATCATAATAACGAGTAAGGTTTATAGCAAAAATATAATACAGTAAAACCTCCATAAATACATGCTTTTAGGACTGAACTTTAACAATATGCATTTAGAGAACAATAAGAAAAGGTGTATTTATAGCCTGAGGTTGAGTATTTATTTAGAGAAGGTGTATATTTATAGAGGGTGCATTTATAGAGGTTTCACTATAATTTTATGGCAGTTTGCAAAAAGGTGTGACCCTGTGATTTTGTGATGATAATAGTAGAAAAATTACTGAGATTTTAATTCTCTGTTGATCATAATTTTCGATCAATAACATTTATATTTTATTTAGAATTTTTAAAATTCACTAAGAATCGAAAAATCTACTAGAATCGGCTAATTTCTCATGGTTTAACATGACATTATGATCTACAGAGGTCACACCTTTTTACAAACAGCTATATACAATATTGTGTATTACCAGAATAGTAAATTCTATAACAGAGTTTTTTTATAGTAAATCTCAATAAAATTACAATAATTCTAATGTAAACTACTCCAATTTAACTACATGCTGTATGTTACCAGAATAGCGAGTAAGTTTTGTAACAAAATTTTATAGTTAAAACTTACAATAAACAACATAATAATCTTAATATAACTATAATTGCTTACTGTGTCACTGAATATCTATAACAGAGTTTTTTTACAATAATTTTAATACAAACTAAATCATATACAGTGTGTTACCAGAGTTGTGAGTAAGCTCTGTGGCAGGATTTTATCACAGAAATTCCAATACAAACTATAACTTAATCATATATTGCATGTTATCAAAATGGTGTAACAAAATTTTTTACAATAACTCATAACAAAAATTATGATGATTCAAATTCAAATTAATCAGTTTTAATAACATTCTATGACGCACCAGAGTAGCAAACATGTTCTATACCAGATTTTTTTACAGTAGCAATGCAAATTAACCTACATATTATGTTACCAGAATAGCAAATTTTATAATAGATGTATTTACAATAATGTTAACTATAATAGAAATCACAATAATTCTAATGCAAACTAACTCAACCTTAATCACATTTTGTCTGAAATAATGGGTATTTTCTGTAATAGAAATTTTTACAGTAACTAATAATAGAATTCATAATAGTTTTCAATGCAAACTAACTCAACTTTACTTAAATACTGTTATATGTTACCAATATAGCGATTAAGTTCTATAACAAATTTTTATAGTAACTTTCAATGTAAACTACTCAATCTAACCACACACAATATGCAATCTGGATAGTGTGTAAGTTCTATAACAGAATTTTTTACAGTAACTTACAATTCAAGATAATTTAATTTTAACTATATACTGTGTGTTACTATAATAGCAAGTAGTTTTGTACCAGTTTTTTTACAGTAACTTACAATACAAAATAACTCAAGCTTATTCACATACTGTGTGTTATGGGAATAGAAAGTTCTGTAACAAAGTTTTTCAGTAACTCTTGATAGAAATCACAATTTAACTAAAACCAATTCAACTTCAATTACATATTTTGTTACCAGAATAACAAGTGAGCTCTGTGTTTTTTTGCATTAATTCTATAATGTAATTCAAACTTAACTACATACTTCTGTTACCAGAGTAGTGAGTAGGTTTTGTATCAGAAGTTTTACAGTAGCTACAATATAAACTAACTCAAGTTTTACTACATGCCATGTGTTACTAGGATAGAAAGTAAGAATTTTTTATAGTAACCCTTGGTAGAAATCATGATTATTTGAATAAAACCATCTCAACCTTAACAGCATATTGCATCACTAGAATAGCAATAAATTCTGTAGAAGGTTGCTTACAATGGAAATTATAATAATTTTAATGATATTGTGTTATTGGAATAGCAAGTTCTGTACCAGAATTTTTTATAGTAAATCATAATACTGTAGAAAATATTAACCACATATTGTGTGGCACCATGCTCTGTGACAGGATTTTTTACAGTGCCTTATTATAAAAATCACATTATTTCAATGCAAGTTAACCACGTACCATGTGTCAACAGAATAGCAAATAAGTTCTGTAACAAAATTTTTTATAGTAACTCACAGTAATTAACTCAACCTTAACCATATACCATATGTCACCAAAATAATTTATATAACAGGATTTTTATAGTAGAAACCCAATGCAAACTACTATAACCTATAGGTCCAAAGAATAAATATCAAATAACTATTGCTAACAATATGTGCTAAAAATCTGACCTCTATTAGCATATATCAAAAAAATTATTATAAGCATATCAGGAAAAATAAATATCGGATATCTGATATTTATTTTTTTACCTAATATGCATCCAATATTATTTGATATAAATCAGATTTTGGTGCAAATAGTTGCATTAGTTAACTATCGAATATTGGATATTTATGCTTTGTACCTGTGACCAGAATAATAAGTTCTATAACAGAATTTCTTATAGTAATGCACAATGCAATCTAATCTCAACCTTAACCACATACTGTGTATTATGAGAATAGTAAGTTCTGTAACAAAATTTTTTTACAATAACTCGCAATAGAAATCATGATTATTTTAATGCAAACCTAATACTATGGTTAACAAAATAGCAAGTTTTATATATAATAGTATTTTTTAAAGTAGTATATGATAGAATTCATGCTAATCCAATACAAACTAACATAGCCTTAACTACATAATGTGTGTCACCAGAATAGTGGAAAGTTTTGTAGCAATTAATTATATGATGAATGATAAAAAACACAATTTTTTACGATGAATTTAAATTTATGTCACAATAAGGAGTGGCGCGTAGCGCCACCTGTTTCACTAGTAATTAATAATAAAAAGGAAAGTTATATTTATAACACCGTGTTAAATAACACCTTATATAAAGGGGGCACTATGGTTATACAAGATTTTCTATTTTAGAATTCAACGCAATATATGCACTTACATTATACAAAGGCCTAGAACATTGTTTTTTTTAGTTACATGCAGTTAATGTTATATAATGTTATACAAGTCTTATTTTGGTAACCTAACTCTGGGTCAACCAGCATTAAGCTTAATGCTGGTGGGCACTATCATAATAATGCCCCGCCGGGGTTAGACATAATTCTGGCCCACCCTAACCCTAAATCTAGGAATCCTAAAAACTAATTGTTCGAAGCAACATCCAATTACAGTACATATACTAGTTATACAGTATATGCACATACATTACACAAAGGCACAGTGCATTGTTTTTGCAAAACAATTTTTGGTTACATACCACTAATGCTATGTAACATTACACAAGTCTTGTTTTCCTAATGCTAACTCTAATTGCAACCATATACTGGTAGTTTAAATAATAGGGTGTTATATATAACATGGGCATTATGAATATAAAATTTCTAAAAAAAAATGGTTCTAAAAAATTGTGTGATTTTATTGAGGTTGTAATTATAGCAGAGGTGATTATAGCGAGGGCTGACTGTAATTATTTTAAGATATATTTTTTAACTTAAATTATTTATATTGATTTAATTGTGAGTTAAGGGTGGGACAGATATTACATAATATTTTAGGGGGGAGGGGGTCTCTAAAATCTTACGTTAAATATAGAAGTTCATAATAGCCAATCAAATTTCTCTTATACAAAGGGGAGGGTGGTAAGGGGTATAGTAAAATTATATTACATAATATATGTTACCACCCTAACAATAATTTATTAGTCAAAATATTAGGAATTTAGAATTAAGGTTCAGGTTTCTTAATTAAATTACTAATGTATTTATTTTGAAATCAATAATTTTTAAATCTTATTTATTTTTTATTTTTATTTTTTTTTAACTTTGATGGCCTTGCTAGAGCCTAACTAGTTTATTTATCCTGAGAAGTTTACAATCGTAAACAAACTAATTTATCCAACTACTATATAGGTCCAACATCATTTGGCTACTTCTAAGAGCACCCAAATGACTTGTCACACCAAACTCCTTAGAGAATAGAGTCTCAACGTCAGTGCCATCAAGTTTATAGAGTTTCTCTTCAAATCCCTCCCACCTAGCATCAATGATGGGGTCAGATAATAATAGCATGTACTATTAGAGAAAAAAAAGGGGTCGTAAAAAAAAAGAAGAAGTAGCATCGAACCTAGACGAAAAACCAAAAACAACAACAAAAGAAAAAGATATAAGATGAGAGAAACAAAGAAAAAGCCTATAAACAAGGCAGAAATGACTAACCCTATCTAAAAAAAATAAAAAAAAAGAAAGAAAATAACAAATACTAATACTAATACTTATACTAATACTAATACTAATACTAATACTGCTATTGTTTAAAAATTATAATACTGCACAGCGAAATTCTGCTAAAGTATTATGTATATAAAAGGAAGAAAACTAAACTACGCATAAAAGAAAGTTCTAAAAAGCAATTTTATCTCAATTATTCTACCAAAACATCTCACATGTTATTTGTTTATTTGCAGAATTCAAATTCACTTGTGACTGATTCCGATTAGGTAGGCGTATTCCCAATTTAGAAGGAGTAAACACTGCTGATCTTTTTGAGGGGTAAACTGAATTGCCTACTTTTTGGCAAAATTTTGAAAAGATCAAAGAGAGATAGCAGGGGAACCAAAACTTGTAAAGATTGTAAGTTTTATATTTTGTAGAATAGTATAGATAACAAAAGTATGTTTTAGTCTAAACTTCCACATCTTTTGACAAAAAACTTCAGGGTTTTAGCCCTACTACGTTTCTACAGCAACGAAGTCTTCTACCCGAAGAACCAAACCCACAAGAAAAAATCTTTTTCAGCTCTATTTCAGTCTTCTTACGTGCAATCTGAAGTTCTGTATCCAGTTGCTTCTAGATAGAGTTTTTGTTATGTATAAAAATACTAACTACAAAATTTTCATAGGTCGGTGCTTATGAGAAGTTTTGGTCCAGAGAATCATCAGAAAGAGTTCTGTAAATCTTATTTATTTTGATTTGCAAACTTATTTAAATAATAGCAATAATAATTAATACTTTATAATTGTAAATTTTTATTTGAAACTTAATATTTTTTATTTATATATTTTAAAATATCATATTTTGACAATTATATATTAAAGACATACTGTAATAGAAGAATATTATAATTTTATTTAAAAACTTGTTAAAAAAATTTAAAAAATAATTTTTGTTTTTAGCAATTAAATATAAAGTGGGGGTAAGCCAATAGAAATCAAGCAAATTTTTTTAGTACTTTTTTTTAAAAGTTTAAATCAAGATAATTTAACAAAAACTTGATCAATTTAATAAATTTTTTTTAAAATTAATTCTACAGGTTTATAAAATTAATTTAAAAAAATTTTTATCAAATTTGATTAAATCTTTGTTAAGTTATTTCTTTCAAAGTTTCAAAAAATTTTATTATAAAAAATTTTGCTTGATTTCTATTGACTCACCCTCAAGTATTATTTGTAACAATACAAATATAATATATTAAAGTTATTAATTTTATAAATTTTAAAGGTTTTTGTTAAGAGTTAATAGTATCTACTATTTCTAATATCTAACTCAAATATATACTATAACTTTCCATCTTGCTTGGCACTTTAATACTTCTATTTACTCTTGTACCAAAACTTGTATACAAATAAACTCTTTTTATTACTTTTATTATTTCAAAATCAAAAACGAACTAACTTCTTTTTTTTTATTTACTCCTATTTATACTATTATATAAGGTAAACCTCTCTACTTTTTTTGCTACATGCAAAATTTTTAAAAAATAAATATGTTTTTATAAAATTATCTCTTAATACGTCATGCAGGCAAATTTGCTTGCAAAATCTAATTTTAATGTAATTGATAAAAAATGAGATAAGAGAGGTCCCCCTAAAAGATATCTTAATTTATTTGGTTAGACTTCATTAACATTGTAGTAAAATGTCAATTGTATAAATCACATTACTGGTGATTAACACTAACTCGAATTTATGCCTATCACGCATTACTGCGCCACACATTATGTTGATCGAACTTAAAAAATCATTATAAATTATTTAAATAAAGTTTAGTGCCTTTTTTTAAAATTTTATTATTCTCACGCTATTGTTTTACAAAAGGGTCGTTTACTTTAAACTTTTTAAAAGCAATTTTTGGGTTTATTATTTGTTAATTGCAGCAATCGATTTTTTTAAAAAAAACATATGTACACCTTTAAAATTTTAATATTTTACAACAAATGTTAGTGTTCTTGTCAATTCAAAGCGAGACAATACTGTTTAAATTGACTTGAGCATTATAAATATTTATAAATATCTGAAATTATAATAATAAAATATATACGCCAATTTAATACTTTTATTAAAAACGCCAGTTGGAAATAAATTAGAAATAAATAAATTAAAAAAAAACATTTATTAATTTAAATTGAATTCAGGCTCGCTTTAAGTGAATATTTGTTCTTTAGTTTGTTATAATGCAAAGCAATGAAGAATTACCTGCTGATTTGTTGGATCCTGACGATTTTTATTTTTTTTACATACACAAGAAGCTTCTTTACTAGATGAGATTTTTGAAGATAGCAACTATGATAGTGATGCTGATATGAAAGAATTAACTAATAAAACCAATGCGATTATTCTAGATCATAAAAAACAAATTAATAAAGAAAAGGCTAGAGGAAGGAGGAAAGGGCGTGGAAGTAATACAAATACATTGTCGTTGTATATATCTTATATATATATATTGCACGTACGTACATGTATACACACGTACATATGTATTTTAAATATATATATTAAATAAATATAATTTTTTTATATGGATTAATACTTAAGGTAAAGATTTAGTAATATTTTAAGGGTTCGAACATATTTAAAAAAAATTTTAATATTAATAACTTAATTATTTAATTTTACTTTATAAAAATCAGTCAATTTTAAATTATGCTAAATTTTTATAAAGTATAATTAATGTTTATAATTTATAGTTTAAAAATAACATTTGACCTTAATAAATATTATATTGAAATATTAAATAAAGTTTTATAAAAAATTTTTTAAACCTATATATACATAACTTTTTGCAGGCAAATTTGCCTGCACCTATCTAACGCATTAAGAGATATATATATAATCTATAACTAAGTTATTATTTAAATATATAAAAATTAAACAAAATTTATATATATAATTTTTTTTAAGGGTAGAGTGAACATAGATCATTTTTCATATGATCTACGTGGTATACTAGATTTTTATATAGTAAATAAAAAAATGCTTCTGATAAATTTTTTTAAGATTTTGATCAATTTGTATAAAATTTATATAATAGGTAGTTTTAAATATTTTGTTTATAATAATGAAGTTGCTCAATATCCATTGCTTTAAAAAAAATCAACTTTACATATAATTAAATTTTTGTAGGATGCTATATAATTTTTGTAGGTTGTACAAAGAATTGATTGGTCAGATCATATGATGTTTATATGTAAATCATATGATATCATATAAATTGGTTATACAAAGTTGATCTACAATCGATTTTATATGAAATTGGAAATTTGTACACTCTACTCTTAATTAATAAAAAATATCCTATAAATTTTATAAAAATTTAATAGTTGTAAAATGGCTTTTGATCCATTGGTATGTTTTGAATCATTTAACTTCCAAAATGTTCATTTCAATAAGTCGATTCCAATGAGTCTAAAATTATCAAAATCTAATCACAGAATCTCAAGATTGTCCAACTTTTGTATAATATTATTAGTATTATTTAAAAATTATAAAATACTATTAAAATTTCTATTAAAATCACACAAAAGTTGAATGATTTTAGGATTTTGTGATTGGATTTTAACAATTTTGAGTTTGTTAAAATCATCTCATTAAGATGAACATTTTGGTAGTTAAATCTTTCAAAATGGGCAAGTATATCAAAAGCTATTAGCAATTCTATAAATCCGTTTATGTACTAAAATACCTAAATTGGGAACAAACCTTTAATAATCTTGGAATTTTGCAAACAAATTTTAGCAATTATGGGTTTGTTTAAAATGTTTAACTGAGGTAATTGTTTTAATAGTAAAATTATCTAAGCTAGTGAATTAAAAGATATTCACTATTTGCGAAAATAGGGTAGTTTTAAAAATAGAGTAGTTTACCTTATGCATAAGCACTTTATTTAATTGCTTAATTATATTTGATTATTTATTTGTGCTACCCTTACTATTACCTTATATGCTTTAACTATATTATTCTATAATTACTTTAATTGATGATCCACCAGTCAACAGGTGCATGACATAGTATAACATGATACAAATTACTATATAAATCAATTATAGACAAAATGCTACATTAATCTAAGGAAAAATATTTTTTTACTAGGTTAATAGTCAATTCCCACTAATTAAAAGTTGCAGAGCTTGCTGAGACGCATCTAACAGTAGTTAGATCATTAAAATTGGCCCAGTAAATACAGAAATGTCATCAAAAATGATTGTCTGACTATATAAAATTCTATATAAACAAACTTTGGGTATATAAAACTTTATATAGTTAGCCAATAGTTTTTTGATGATAACTCAGCATCTACTGGGTCAATTTTAATGATCTTACTTTCTTTAGATTCATTATAATAAGCTCTATAACTTTTGTTTAGTCGTATTGGCTATTAAATTAGTAAAATAATATTTTTCCTTGGGTGATCGTAGCATTTCTACCTACAACATAAATTATTATAGCAAAAATGCCATAATTACTCAAGAAAAAATATTTTTACTAAGTTAATAGCCAATGTGCACTAATTGAAAGTTGTAGAGCTCATTATGACAAATCTAAAGGAGGTGAGATTATTAAAATTGGCCTAGTAGATGCAGAGTTATTATCGAAAAACTATTGGCTGACTATAAAATTTTATATAACCAAATACTTGTTTAAATAGAATTTTACATAGTTGGGCAATGTTTTTCAATGATATCTCTGCATTTGTTAGGCAAATTTTAATGATCTGACTACTGTTAAATGCATCTCAGTGAGCTTTACAACTTTTAATTAGTGGGCATTAACTGTTAACATAGTAAAAAAATTATTTTTCTTTAAGTGATTGTGGCATTTCATCTATAAGTAATTTATATAGTAATTTGCATCATGTTATACTATGAATAGGACTCCAAATAATCTATAATAAGATCATATTTGAAAAATCACTAATAGAGTGCTTTTTTTTTAAAAGATTATATTTGAAAAGTAGATATTGGATAAAAAGGATATACCAGTATTTGAAAACGATTAATAGGAAAAATGAGTATATTTAAAAAAAATATTTAAAAAAAATGCTAATGGGATAAGTTTTTTAAATGAAATGTGCTAATAAAAATAGTAAGAGGCAGTAGTTTAGTTTTTTTTTTTTAAAAAGTAGTAGTTTTAGTTTTTTTTTTAGAGAGCGTTAGTTTTAGTTTTTTTTAGAGAGCATTAGTTTTTTTTTTTAGAGAGCATTAGATACATTTTTTTTTTTTTTTAGAAAGTATTAGTTTGAAAATTTTTTTGTTGAAAGCTTATGTTTTGAAAAATGGTAAACAATTCCAAACTTGCTATCTAATATTTGAAATATAGCTGATATATACCAAACTAGAACTGCTAACCAAAATTTTTTACTATAATTCTCAAATATAGCCTCACATAGATTATTTGAAGTCCTTTATGAACATGCCCTTGTTGACTGGCAAATCATCAATTAACTAAATCAATTATGCGGCTTATCATTGATCACACACTCTTATACTATCTGCTTTACATTTTGACTCTTGTGACTGATCTTATTGTTACATGATTTATCTAAAGCATCTCACAAATTCTTTGTTACTATTTTTCTACTATGGCACCTTTTGCTTTATATTAGTATTCTTCTTACCCAGTATAGAGGCTCTCAAATACTATATGACATTTTACTATATATATAAATTATTAATAAATAATTAAAATTTATTAAATATTATTTTAATTATTAATTTTAATATTATTTATAATAAAAAAATTTAATTTTAATATTAATATTTTTTTAATATGGTGCACTACTAGGTGCACCTATGCACCAAAAAATTTATATATGCACCTAGCAACTCTATAGCTAAGCTAGCTAATATAATGTGATCACTAGCTAATGAAGCTAAAAGCTAACTATTAATAAGAATCTGATAAATTCTGAAAAAGAAAATAAATAGACATAAAGTATAGGTCAAATATTGCAAAATATTCTAAATGCAGACCAGTAGTTAGCTGTTAGTTAGCTGCTTAGCTGATAATTTAGTCAGCTGGCTAAGCTAGCTAATTAAAACCACGTATCTTAAATTACTACTTTCTAGTTAATAGGTGAATTATCAATTAAATTATTTTTGTTTAATTTGGCAATTCTGCCTTCTGTATCTATAGACTTTATTATATAGAAAATGTATTTATGTATACAAGATTATATTATAATAGAAAGCTTACCTGACTAACACCTAAGTGTAACCCATCTTCCTATCACTAGCAGCCAAATCCATACTATATCAAGATTGGCTTCTTTTTAAACTTTTCTCTTTTAACTTCTCTAGTAGATATAATCTACTAAGAAAAAACTACAACTAGTAAAAAGAAAAAATATAAAGAGAAAGTAAAATAGAAGAATAGCAACTACTGCCTAAATAAAAAACCAAATTCAATACAAATATAATAAAGAAAATCAGAAAGAAAAAATATAATAACACTATTAAATTTATAAAAATTATATTATCAAAATACTATAGATACATTAAAGGAAAAAGAAAAAGAATCTATACACCTAAAAGAATATTCTAGTAAAATTTTTTTTACATAATACCTTTAGATCTCAAATATATTATTTATTGTTTATTTTATATATAGTAATAAAATTCAATTATGATATTGATTTCATATTGGTATATTTATTCCAATTAAAAAAAAGTAAACACTGCTAATTTTTTGGAGGGGGTAAGCTGGATCTTCCACTTTTTGGTAAAATTTTGAAAGTCCAAAGAGGGATATTGAGGTACCAAACTTGTAAAAAAAGTAAGTTTTATGTTTTGCAGAATAGTATTTTTAACCAAAAGTATTTTATTGCTCAAGCTTTCACATTTTTTGACAAAAAACTTTAGCTTTACTACAAGTTCTTCACAATATATAATCTGGAACCCTGTATTCAGGTTGCTTCTAGATAAAGTTTTTGTTATATATAAATATGCTAACTATAAAAATTTTATAGGTTAGAGTTTGTGGAAAGTTTGGTACAAAGAATTATTAGAAAGAGTTATTATTTTTGTATTGATTATAATTTGTATTATTAATTTTCTGAGAGTTTAAAAATTATAGAGTTTCTGATAATTATAGAATACAGATAGCCTAATAGACTATCTGTATCCTATGATTATCAGAAATTTTTGCTATAATTTTTAAGCTTACAAGAAATTTACAAATAATATAATTATTTGAGACCAAAAATCTTACTATAGGAGATTTTGGTCATAGTATGATCTTATAGAAATTAATAATAAAAGTAAATATAAACAACAAATAGTAAGGCAGAGTATCAATGTAAAAATTTTGTTATAGAATATACTTGCTATTTAAGTGGTTATAATATTGTGAATTTATTAAAACCAATTTTGTTAAAATTGATAACTTAAATATCTAAAAATTAATTATATTATATAGTGCAGAAAAGCTTAACAAGACATTGTTTTAAATTTGTATATGCAGTGTAATCTAAATTAGCCAATCAAATTGCTAAATAGGTAATACACATCTAATTAAAAATTTTTTAAAAAATTTTATTATTTAAATCTAAATTTTGACTGGTTAAATATTTTTATAATAAAAATCAAAGCTTTTGATTAGTCAAATTTAAAATTATATATGTTTTAATTTTTATTTTTAATATAAAAATAATCTCTATTAGCTTCTTATAGAGAGTATATTTTTAAAATCTGACTAGTAATTTTATAGAATTTGTTTTAAAACAAAGTTATTAGTCAGTTTTTTAAAATATTAATTTTTTAAAAAATTACCAGATTTAAAGTGGTCTATTATATTGGTGAGTTAAGGTTTCCTGCACTATATAAATTTAATAGTTTGTAATATTTCAAAAACTAATAACTTCTTGGTACTCATATAAAATTAGTTTATTATATACCAGTATACTAGTTTTGAGGTTCAGATGTAATATAGTTAAATTAATTGTATTAAATTAATGTAATTTCTGTCATAAGTTATTTAAATTATTCAGATATAGGGCTTATTGCTAATGTGAAACACTTAATAAAATTGATTCTTCTAGCCATGATTGGTCTAATTCTTTGATTTATATTAGTTTTCAAACCTCCAGATTTTATATCTTGACTTTGTTATTGAATACTATAATTAATTATTAATATTATTCTATTCCAATATAATTTTTTTTAATGTATTTTTTATATTAGATAAGCCTTCAGGCTTATATTGTTATTCAGTTCAAGCAGATCTCTAAGTTTTTATTACTTATTTGATATATTTTATTACTATTAGCTAGACTATACCTTATATTTATTTTATTAGCATTTTCTTGTTAGCAAATTTTTGATAAAATTCAAATTTTTATAATAGGGTTCATGAAAATATTGCCTATTGAGATTTTTACAATCATTTAATCAAATTAATTATTCATTTTTATCTCTTTTATCATTTCTTTTCTTATCTAATATATTTACTATATCTATTCCTTTTATATTTCCTTTTATATTTACTTTACTTTTATTTGATTTATTCAACATATTTTAACTAGGGCTGTTAATTGGTCCGGTCTAAACTGACAGTCCTTCAGTTTGTCCAGGGACCAGACCGGTTCAGTCCTTTTTAGGACGGACCGAAAGGACTGTCAGTCCTAATAGTAAATATCAAATAGGCTAATATTATCTTGATAATACGCATTTTTGAAACAACTATAACTGTTGTTTTTGGTTAAAATTTAATTACAAACCCCTTAGTTTGTTAAACAAGATTAAACCACATTTAATATATAATGTGAACGGGCTGTTTTTAATGTTAATAAAATAGAGAAATTTATTAATGACAGCAATGGCATGATCAGTTGATTTACAATTTGTACTGTATTTGTGCAAAAAAACGCACATAGGCATTATTTTGGAACACAAGTTTGAAACAAGCTAATAATTAATTTGCATTCGACTAAAATTAACTATTAGCTTGCCTCAAACTCGTGTGATCCAAACAATGCCTATATGCAAATATAGTATATTGTTCAAATCTGAAATAAGTGTAATCTGCTCAATCCGCATATAAGTAATAAATATACCATAATTGTCAAATTATAGATTATCAGTTTTATCAATATTGGTACATATTTGATTTATGTATAATGTGGATCATCTGGATTTAAAGATTACAACGCCAAAATATCGCATACTTTATTTGCTAATTTATTTTGAAAATCAAATTTGCATACTTTCTATTAAGCATATTACGGATAATTAATTATTGCGAAACTTATTAATGAAAAAATTATCGTTGTATTGTTGTATTGTGATGTTAAGATAGTAATACTAGCAAATTTAAAAAATTTATCATATGAATGGTATAATTCTAATAGCATTCAAACTACAAGTGGAAATAACTCGATATTAGTAGTATACTTTATTTTTATATTATTTTTATTAAATATATTAAGTTTATAAATTTTTAAGTATTTGACAGACATGTAAATACTAACAATATTTTATTAATAAATATTTTTTCTATACAAGTAACATTTAATCCTTTTGTTGATTACTTTAATTTTTTCATATCTTGTCTTGAATCAGTACAAGATTGAACATTTGGCATGCTCAATTATGATTATATTATTCAATCAAATTATCGAATATTAAGTGGTTAAAGTGACAAAATATCTTTTAACTGATTTTAACTATAATGTTCGTATTTACGAAGTTAATTAAATAAGTTATTTTGCTATATTAATATACTATATTATTTTCTAATCCATAATTTATGTATAACTAAAATTATCAAACATATTAATATCATATAAGCAAATATTATTAATTTGAAAAGCTTATTGTAATTTTTTATACTGACAAACTTAATTTTACCGTTATAGCAAAAAAGTATTGTATTGATCATCAGTTTGTCCGGTCTAGCTCTATTCAGTCCTATTTCGACCATGTCTGGTCTAGTTTTTTAAAAGACCGGGCGGTCTTTTAACTGGGATAAACCGGACAGACCAATTAACAGCCCTAATTTTAACCCAGTATTCTCTTTAATAAACATTTTAACTCCTTTTCTTTTTATTTATATAACAAAAACTAATTGTATATATTTACTATTATATTCCACATTTATAGGTTTTTAATAATATTTTTTATCAATATTGTATTTATTAATTCTTGTATTTTTTATCAGAACCTTTAGGTTTGTTTTTAACTTTTATTTTTTTCTTCTTATTTATACTATTTCATTTACTTATATCAATATTTTCTTTTTTTTATTCTCAATTTATTATTTACAATATTTATATTTCTTCTTTGACTAGCCCTTTTGTATCTTCTAATTAGCATATAAAATCTAATTCCAAAAGTATATAAATCTTGTGCACATTGTACATATAATTTATGTGAGTAATTTTAAAAATTTTTGACTATATAGCTTTTTATATAATTAAATTTATATAGATTTATATACCAAGGCAAGATAAGCCTAAGCACCTAAAGCTACAGCGTATGATACTTAAAGACTAAAAGAATTTTAAAAGCTAATAGCTCTTGATACAGAAAAGATATTTTAAAAAAAAGCTACTAATTTGTAGTTTAGTTAATTTACTACAGCTTAACCGGGCTTTGTTTTTTAAAAAATTATTATTTGTTTTTTAGTTATAATGTTTTAAAGAAGCTTAATTTTTATATGATATGTAAAAAAATTGCCAAAAATGGAACAAATCATGTGACTTGTCTCCTATGATTGGTCAATTATAAAAATTAAAACTTTAGAAAAGTTTTGACCAATCAGATTTTAGCAAATTAAAATATAAAAATCAAATTTTAGGCAATCAAAATGTAGAAAATTAACAAAACATTAAAATTTAATATAAAATTTTTCAAAATAGGACAAACTTATATGATTTTAGTATTTAAGTGTTATGCACTATAGGACTAGTATTAGTCTTTTTGAGTCTTAGGTTGATGCAAAGAAGGGACTGATAAAGGATTTGTAGAAGAATAGAAGCTAGACAGTAGTTACTGGGTAGACATGAACCTTACAAGGGCAAGGGATATATGCAGATTGGGTAACTGGACTGCTAGTACATGGGTTAAACCATGGTGTAATATTTCTGAAGTTCTCTAGGTTGGCATGTCACAATGCCCAATTAATTTTGATTTTTTTTGGACATATGTCCAATTGAAATTGGACATATGTCCAAAAAAAATTGAAAGCAATTGGACATTGTGACCTGCCATTCCTGAAAGGTCTAATCTGAAAATGTATAGAATGTGAAATGAATTAGAAGATCCTATAGTTCAAACAACCTAGTCCCAACCAAATGAAATTTTCTAGCGGCCAAATCTAAAATTTATATATATATATTATATATTTTTTATTCTTTGACGAGTCTGCTAGATATTTGCGAGTGAACAGAAAAATACTATGTTAAAATAAATTTACAAGATATTCAGTTCTTTCTTATATAAGCCTAACACCACTCGGTTTCTATAAAGGACCTAAGTATACTTTGTCGCACTGTTTCCCTAACAAAACAGGTTTCGGTGGTGACCCATCAGTAGCCATACCAAAAGGGCTTTTTACTCCTCTTCATGAAGCCTAAATATCCCTTCTTCTACCAAACTTCCCATCATTTTTAATCTTTCTGAAACCTTTTTTTTCTACTTCTCTTTATGTTTTTTCTGGGCTTCCGAAATTTTGCTTTCTTTATTCTTCTTTTTTTCCCCCTTAGTCTAGCCTTTTTCCTCTGTTTTCTTTCCGTACAATGCCACTTTCTTCCTCCCATTCATTTACTGTCTGGCAACTGTCTTTCCAAATAATTTCAAAAAGACTGTTCCATGTTATGTTTAAAACATCTTCAATAATGCGGTTCGTTATTCTGTTAGAGCAAAGCTGCTTCTGAATTCTTAACTGAGCTTTGTAACAGAACAAACCCTTAATCAGACCTTTCCGTATGCTAATCATCTCCTTTTGATTTTCTCCAAAAATTAGATTCATTAGCTTCTGTTTGGGCAGTCGTTTTCGAACGTCTTTTGACAGGTTGTTCCAAGCAAATTCTGCTGCTACCGATTGAATACTCCACCATGAAATTTTGTAGCCTTCACATTCTGCCAGATGGTCATATACTTCCTTGGTTTCTGTATTGCAGCTCAGACAATTTGAAGATTCGTATAAGTCAGGTCTTCTCCTATTTAATAGGTCCAGAAGAGGTAGATTTTCTAAAAGGAACTTGATAATAAAACAAGCTTTTTTACTTCTTCTGGTTGTTGAAACTCGTATACTGGTTACTTCCTTGAGCTTCTTCCAAAACATCAACCAGCTTTTGTCATTGTAACTATTGTTTTGTACTGTACTACACAAACTTTGTGAAAGATGCCACTCAGCACCTATATACATGTTGTTGAGTGTTTTGATAAAAGCTCGAGGCGGCATCTCTACTAGCCAATTTTTTCAAAATAAGACACTTTGGAATCTTGAGCTTTCTCCTAATTCTACTTGAATTGTTTCTGATGCTTTCGAATCTTTCTTTGCTAGTTTGTCAGCCAAGTTGTTCCATTTGTTGTTGCTATGCGCTTTCACCTTATTGAGCTCAAGGGTAATGTTTTTAGTTTTTATTAGATCTATGATTTTTTTCATCAGAAGAAAATTAGCCCGCTTTTGCGCCCTTCTTGCTGATTCAAGAGAGAATCCTGATTCCATCGCACAGAATTCTGCCAGACTATCTGTGTAAACTATAACTTCTGCTTCGCTTGGAATTGTTAAGAGCATGGTCCATATTGCTATGAGTTCTGCCTTTGTTAATGATGGCCATTGGAACGCTTTAATTGACATTGTGTCCAAAATTTCTTCCTCTATGTCGCTTATTTTGAACCCACCCAGCTTCTATCGTGCAACAGAGATTAATATTAGTCAAACTCTCTACTAACGAACCGTCTGTGTAAAAAGTGAAACATTCACATTTCCTATCTAAATTTTTTCTAAAACTATTAACTAAAAGATACTCTGTTTCACTCTCCAGCTTCTCCTTCAAAATTAATTCTATTTCTAAACAATTGACTATGCTAATGTTACTAAAAATTTGTTCTTTTGAACCTATGCTACTTATTCTTTTCTTTTTCTTTACACCAGAAACTATATCTAAATTTATTGGGAATTTACGTTTCACTTTCTCTATATGGCCTTGGAAGCACCCCTATAACATCTTTCTTCTTGATCCAGCTTGCACAACCACCTTTACTACTTTTTTCACCAATTTGACAGGCTTCGCATTTGACAATGCAGACATTTGATGACTTTTGAGATAAACTATCACGCCAATGTTCGATAAACACTTCTTTTTTACACTTCAGTATTATTTTACCATATTCTTGTTTGCTTATATCACTATTATATACGACCCAGTCCTTTACCCGTCGGTCCTCTGAAATGAGGGTCTTTTTGATCTCTAGGGCTAGCGAATTCGGTTCTGGCAGATTAAGACTTGCTGCAATTTCTCTTGTGTCTGTATCTATAATTATCTCTCTTTCTAGTTCCGCGAACCAGTAAGCTTTCTTTCCTTGACTTGAAAGGCCTAAGACTTTTTTTAATTGTTGCCAAGTAATCATATTTTTCCCTTCAAAATTGATTAATTGCCCAATATATGTCAGACTAAATTTGTTTATGTGCTTGTATGAACGATAAAAGCTTTTTGGTGATAGTAAACTCCTTATCTTGAACAAAGAGGTTTCTGGAGTGATAGTGTCTTCAGTAAGTGTTATTTCGAGATTTCTCTCTTTTGCTTTAAGACAAATTGAGCAGTCCAAATTGCCTTTCTATAATTTCTTTAGAGTTACTATGTCTGACTCTTTAGGAGATCTTTCGCTTAGCGCTGCTAAAAACCAACTTTGTGTTATGCGTTTCTTTGCGACGTTTGCCTCGATTCCTGTACTATTTAATCTATATATCAGGCCTGTTATTTGCTTTGTAAAAACTTCATCACTAAGCTACTTACAGGTGCCTGGATTTTTGTAAATAACTAGGCAGTTACTTGTTAAACGTGCGAATTCTATTTTGTTTTTTACCATTCTTAAAAAAGGTTGCTGGATTTCGTCTAAGTTCTTCCGTGAAAAATTGTTTGTTTGTAAATTGTAGCTCAATTTGGGAAGAATACACATGTTATTGATGTATGAGAGTTGGCTAAACGTCAGTTTTTTATGATATAATGTTTCACAAAATTGTTGCATAATCTATTTCACTTTTGCTTTTATAAGCTTCTCATTTTCCCTTTGATTCAATCAAACTCCTAGAAATCACACTAGGGTATCTTTCCTTTCTGTTACGATTTTGTTTTGTGATAAAAGGATCGACTTTTCCTCTCTTGTATTGAGTACTACTAACTTAGACTTTTTGGAGTTGATCTTAATATCATTTATCTTGTAGAACTCCTCCGCAATCTTTAAGGTCGCTTCTAGCTACTGCTTATTACTGGCTACCCACGTTGTGTCGTCAGTATAAGCAATTGTAGCACATCAAGTTGAATAGTTCATAGGATATGTCTCATGTTTACTTAAACTCAGATCGTAGCCCAGATTGGTTTTATTTTGTACATAACACAAAAGCAGATCATAAAAAATCCTCCAGACTAGGGTGACACTACTTCACCCTGGTCTATTCCATCTATTGCATTAAAGCTATTGCTAAGTACAAGAGCCGTAATAATTTTGAGTTGACGTTCACCAAAAAGGTCTAAAATGAAATTAATTGCAGAAGACAGAAGCTTTAATCGTAAAAGAGCTTTTTCTAGTATCTCTAATAACACCGAATCAAAAGCTTTTTGCATGTCTTGCAGGAGTATTCAAAGCTTTTTTCCTTTTTCCAATGCTTCTCCTATAATCGAATTTATGATATGTATAGGAGCTTCCGTTGAGCAGCCCGGAAGTCCAGTGAAATTGAATCCCCTTAGCACTGCATTTTCTTTAAAAATTCTTGAAAGACGCATTGTGAAAATTTTTGTGACGCATTTTCTAAATGCTTCTAAAAGTGCAATGGGCCTTATATTATTGAGATTGTACCCCCAATCTTCATTTTTGGGAATTGCATATAGTTGAGCCACTTTCCACTTATTTGGGATCAAACCGGTTTGTATATATGCTAGTGCAAAGTTCCTAAAAATAGCATGTGTTTTGCCATCCACTTTCTTTATCAGAATATAACTTATTCCCGAAATACCTGGTGCTGATTTTAAACTTAAGCTACTTAGCATTTGGTCCCATTCTTCTTCAGAAATTTCTTGTAGAAGGTCCTCATACCAATTCTCTTGTATGAAACTTAAAGGTTTATATGTTTCTTTCCATGCTTGGGACATGCGGTTTGGATTTGCATTTTTTTTTTTGTACTGAGTTTGAAAGTGTTTTTCTGTATGCTGCATAACGTCTTCAGGTTCTGTAATAAGTTCTCGACTATGATCTTGATTTTTTATAATTATTTTGTTAAGCACGATTTTATTGTATGGCTTATTTAACAGACTATTCAGCATTTGCCCCTGGTTGTTAGTTATTATCTCGCACCATTTTTCAATCTTTTCCTGAATTTTCTTGTTTCTACTACTTGTATTTTCTAATAAGCATTTTTTCTCCAAGATTTTTTTCATCCTCTTAAGTCCTGCTCTCCTTCGTCTAGATTTTGGGCTTGTGATATATCTATTTCTATATCCAGGGTTCTAATTATGTTCAAAATGGTATTGTTTGCTGAAACTACTATGCTAATATTTGATTAAGAAGTTTTATTGTCACAGATATTTCTAAGAACCTTGCCCAAATCCAGTATGCTTTTTTTCAGATCCATTTTTGTTCTGGATTTTTTTCTACTATAGCCTGTGTTTAATACTTTTTTCCTTGGTAAGGTTTGGTTGGCTGCTTTTATTATTGCATTATGAATGACATCCCATGTTTGATCAAGTTCTTTCTTTCCTACAACAGTTCCTGATTGTACTATATTTATTCTCCTTATGGCCTGGTTATCTTTTAAGTAACTTTGAAGAACTGTCGCATAGTTTTTCCAATCTTCTGCGCTTGCCTTGTCATAAAGGTAAATTGTTCTTTTTTGTCCACGTTGCTTTATTGTAGAAAAGTTATTTTTCTCAATCAAGTGCCCAAGGTGAATCTTTACTATGGCTGCATTATGGTCACTATCTGTCCATGTACTCATTTCCTCTATTTTAGCTTCAACAATTCCTAGGCCAAGCTCCTTTGATGTCCAAATTTGATCTATTCTTGAGCTTTGATCCTGTCTTGACCATGTAAATTCCTTGCTATTTGGGTTGATTACTTGATATGAATCTATGAACTCTTGCTTATACAACCATTTGTACAAAGAAAATTTTTGTGCTGTGAACTTGAATGTTTTCTGTCTAGGGTTTGATCAGGAACATAATTAAAATCTCCCATAATAATATATTGGTTTCTTTGAGATCCTTGGGCTACTTTTTGATGATTCTTTGTTGAACTGTCCTTGTGATTTCTTTATTGTTTGGTGGTATGTATACCATAATGATTATTAGCTCTAGTTGTTTAAAGAGAAATTTCGCTTCTAAGTAGTATGGTGAATCCTTCTTAACTTGTCCTAGGTGCCTCTCCCACTTTTTGTTAATTAGAAGTCCTACACCAGATCCTTTTTTTTTCTTTTTCCGTATTTGACCAAAAACCAACAAAAATATCTCTATTAAAGTTCAAAAAAACCCCTTCTTTACTACTAATATTTGTTTTCGCAATACCATTAATATCTAGATTCTCTTCTAATGCCCATTCTGATATTATGACACTTTTGAACCTATTACTTTTAGGCCCGTTAATGTTGTGGCATCCTACTTTAAGAAAATGATTATTTTGTAAATGTGGGCTTATTGTATTATTAAGAGATAAGGATGCCTCTTGTATATGCAAGCCCAAAGGCTTGCTTATGTTTATTGGGATGCCCTTGGCGAATATTAGGAGCGATAGGGAACATAATTCCCTGATTTCTTCAATATTACAAAGCCGTCTAAGAATTTCTTCAAGTACAATGTCATGGTTTGATGTCTTTTGGTCTGCCTCGCAATGTGTTAGCACCTTTCGAGTAATACTGGGAGATCTTGAAATGCTAGATTCTCTATTTGTATTTTTAACAAATTCCTTCTTTTTCACTTGTGCTCTTCCTGGAGATGAGTTGTTATGACTTGTCTTTTTATAAGGCTTGAAGTTCTCTTTCTCTAACCTTTCTGTATATCTCATATTTCCCTTTGCTCTTTCTCAATTTTGTGTGACCTCTGACAAACTCCTCTGGTTTGAAGTACTCCATTCAAGTCTAGTATTATAGTACCAACTACATTTTCTATTGCTGTATTTAGGTCTTCACTATTTTTGAAATAAACAAATGCGACACTTCTTTGATTACTGTTGCTATTTTTAGGAATAAAAACCATTTTGGCTTTTATTCTCTCTAACTGTCATAAAAGGGCTACTTGCAAAGCTATATGGGGAAGCCCTCTAAGAATCGCTTATGTTCTTTCCTTTTTTTCAAAAGTTCTGCATCGAATTTGCCTGGTGTTAGTCTGCATAATCTTCCTTCTTCATAATGTAGGGACCATAGACTTGTAGGTTTTCCTTTTTTTCTTTATTTCTGCATTGTATATGAATGAAAACTGCTCTTGTTTTGTTGTAATCCTTCTATTCCGTAGAGATGACTCTGCCAAAATGATTAAAGCATCGTTTAATCTTTGCAAATCTTGAGTCTGCAGGAAGATTCCACAATGTTAAGCTAGTTTGTAACTCTAATTTTGTGTTGTTAACACTTCTATCTATATCCATATCTAGAGGTTGGAACCAGTTTTAATAATTCGGGTTTATCACGTAAATTTTGTGATATTTTAGAATTTAATCCAATTAAATTTTAATAAATTCTAAAATATCACAAAATTAACGTGATAAACCCGAATTATTAAAACCAGTTTCAACCTCTATCCATGTCGCTTTTGTTTCCTATGTTTATAGCTATTCCAGTTATAATCGTTTCAGTTAATATTGCTTCTGTGCTTTCTTTTGCTTTATTTTTGAAAGACTTTTCCTTTGCATTAAAAATACTAATCATTTCCTTGGTGTCCTCTGTTCCATAATCAAGACATCCACATTCTGCATAAAGTAGTGTTGCCTTCTCCTCTGCCCCTTCTGATTTGTCTTCTACTAGAATCTCTATCTCGCTTTTATTTAAATTCATTTCTGCAACTCTGATTCTGTTATCAGTTTTCTTTTTGTTGCTTGGACTATCAAAATTTTCCAGACTTCTTTTCTTATTTGCTAAATCGCGCTCTTCTTTTATAGTAATTTCCATAGTCAGTAGTTCTTTTCCTTCTGGTTTCTTTTCTATAAGTATTAGTTCTTCATATTTTAATTGTTTCTTATGTGTTTTCTTTTGTTGAATCCATTTATAAAGCTCAATTGTGCGCCAGATAGTCGCTATAAAATTGGGATCATTTATACCAATATATTCAGCTATGTATTTTAAGAGTTAAAGATTTTTGTTCGTTGTGAAACTGATTTACTTCTTCCTGTGGTTTGGTGTACAAATTTTTAATAATTTCTAATTTTATTGTTTCCTTAAAAAGTACTATACTATTTCTAGATTTTTCAAGAACTGTTGCTGTTGATTGAATATCTATCTTTCTAGAATTATCTATCTAAAAAAACTCTACTTCTCATGTGTATTCCTTGTTTATCTGTTTATTTTACAATTGTTTACTTATTTGGTTGTTAATATTACTGAAAATGGAATGTGTCTTCTTTGTTTGTTTGTTTGTTGTGCTGGATGATTTACCTTACAGGGTCAAACTGGTATGCCCACTTTTTGTAAAAATTTTTTTTCGTTTGTAAAATTTTTAATTTTCTGCCTATTATGCTAGTAGACAAGGCTGATACTTCAAGTAAACTTAATATGCTTTTGTTTGCTTTTGCGCCTTTCTTAAGAGAAACAGATAAAATCGTAATAAGGTGTGTGTTTTTTAAGTAACCTATTGATTTTTGTTTAGCTCCTTTTGAAATCTAAAATTATATAATGCGGCCAAATTTGATATTTTCATTATATGCAGCCAAATTTGATATTTTCATTAGCCAAATTTGATATTTATATTATATATACCAAATTTGATATTTTCATTATATATAGCCAAATTGGAACATGCTCATTTACCAAATTACATTAATTGATAGTTATGCCAGTTAATCAGAGATCATCTGTAGTGTAATGTGATACAAATCACATATGAAATCACTATAGTGAATGTGGCGTGCATTCATATAAAAATATTTTTTTCTAAGTTAATAACGCATGCCTACTAATTAAAAGTTGTAGAGCAGTTAGATCATCCAAATCGGCCCAATGGATGGCAAACTATCATTGAAAAATGATTGGACGACTATATAAAGTTTCTATATAATTTACTTAATTTACATAGAGATTTTATATAGTCGTCCAATTGTTTTTTAATAATATCTTGCCATCCACCAGGCCGATTTAGATAATCTAACCACTATTAGATGTGTCTCAACGAGCTTTACAACTTTCAATTAGTGGCCATATATCATTAACTTAGTATGGTGCCAGTGGCTTTAAACCTCCAATCACGTGACTTTGTTCACTTTTGTTTAAGTCATGTGATATAAGTATATCCAATCAAAATGCGCAATTGGCTCAGTTTTTTTTCTGTTTTTTTTTTTTAGAGAGCAACTTTTACTTTTTATCTAGAAAATATTTTTTTATTTTTTAAAGAGAGATTTTATTTATTTATTTTTTTTGTTAAATAGTGAATAATAAATAGTAATTATAATAATGCTTTTCTTTTTTTTTTTTTTTTAGGGAGCGACTTTTTTGAGGCCAAATTTTTTTTGACAGCCCAAAAAGTAATATCACATGACTATAATGCTGCATTCTGATTGGGTTAAATTAAAAAGCCTACTGCTCTACTAGTTTAGCTTTAAATTAAAATCTAAACCACAAGTTTTATTCTTTAGGTTATAAAGAACAAAACTTGTGGATTAGTTTTACATTTTATAAATTTTTGAAAGAGAAGTAGTATTTTTTGTTAAGCTATTTTTTATGGAGATTTAAAGCCGCTAGCACCATAAAAGATATTTTTATATGTATGCATGCTACATCACACTATTTATACTACAAGAAAAGGATAGGGAATAAAAAATTTTCAGGTGCCAAATAACCTTTTCATTAGATGGCTGTGTTGAATAACCTACGGGATGATGGTGATATTTCAGGAACAGGTTTCTGCATTTTTTTTGTTCATGCATATAAGCATGATTGCATTTCACATGCAGTGAATGACATAATGATAAATATTTCACATGACATATACTGTTAGTTACTAATGATACTAGTCTTTAATAAAGAAAAAAATTGTAGCATATATCAGAATAAGCTGAGACAGGATATGCTCCCAATAATCGTTCCAGTATTGCTGCCATCAGTGAATTTGTGATGCCAGTGGTCTCCCACACTGCATTAAGCAGTTTGACTTTTGAATTGAAGCCTTAAAGTGCCACAAAATGGTAGAACTCTATATGGGTTGGGAGAGTTTGGCAAATTTGTCTATACCATGTTGCTTATGCCTGATCCTAACAATTGTTATTAGTGTTAGATAGTGCCTAAATAGGCAACTAATTAAAATTTTGTGTTTATCTGATTTCATGTGCTGATTCACATGAGATTGGCTTATCTGTGCTCCCAATTAGAACTAATAAGGGCTATGTTTCTGGGCCTGACCAATTCGTTTCTGGCATATCCCTGCTTAGCTATCTTTTTGATCTGTTTATTTTTGTCAACTGACAAAAAAAAGATCTGCAAAAAAAATTTTTATGGTAAATCATGATAATTTCAAAGCAAACCGACTCATTCCAAAATGTGATCAAATTGTGTGGAAAATTTTAGTTAATTCAATCTATGAATTATAATAATTGTCAAGCGTGAGTATGAAGTTTAATTCTTTTCACTTTAAAGATAGTTTTCAAGACAATGTATGTTGTTATCCTATATCCACTTCTTCAAAGATTTTAGGTAACTAGAGCGATCTTAGACAGTGAACACTTTGTGTAACCTCACTTTGTTACTGTGATATATCTAAGTCGGAAGGCGTTTTTTAATAAAACTTAACAAAGAAGATTTAAGGCAATTTGCAATTACGAAAGAGGCTACAATTAGAAGTATATGAGGATACTAATAATTGTTTAATTTGTGTAGTTAATAGTTGTTTTTATTA
>QKWP01000542.1:87308-122253 GCA_003550325.1 Gigaspora rosea
TGAAAGAGTATGAAGACTCGATGTTGAACTTGGGGTCCACATCGGCCGCTTTTATACATTTTTGTTTTTCACAAATGTAACGGACTATATCTATTACATGTGCAATAAATGCTATATCTATTACTAATAAAATATATAGTATAAATGATATAAATGTAATATATGAAATAAATGATATATGTGTTATAAATAAAATATAGAGTATATATGCTATAAATATGACATGTTTTATAAATGCCATATATGCGTTTTGGCGCGCAGTAGATCGCCTAGCCAATCAAATTGTAGATCTGATACTTGATCATCTATTGGTTCCGATCTTGGTAACCAATGGTCGTACAGGGATGATCTATAGCTCATTCGAACCGTCTCATCGAGCTGAGTCGAATGGTGGTTGTTTCATAGAATTCTAATTACTGGATCGAGAGTTATGCCCGTTTTTGTGTAAATTTTTATAGGTCAACAATGTATAATTAACTGTAATCATTTATTTGTTCAATAAATTACCAGGGTGAGTATAAAGTTTAATTCTGTTCACTTTAATGATTGTGTTTTAGTAGAATGTATGATTAATTATAATTATTTAAGGGTAGGGTGGACGTAGATTATTTTTCATATGATCTACGTGGTATTTTAAAATTTTATATAGTAAATAAAAAAATGCTTCTGATAAATTTTTTTAAGATCTTGACCAATTTGTATAAAATTTATATAATAGGTAGTTTTAAATAGTTTGTTTATAATAATGAAGTTATGCAATATCCATTGCTTTAAAAAAAATCAACTTTATATATAATTAAATTTTTGTAGGACGCTATATAATTTTTGTAGGTTGTACAAAGAATTGATTGGTCAGATCATATGATGTTTACATGTAAATCATCTGATATCATATAAATTGGTTACACAAAGTTGATCTACAATCGATTATATATAAAATTGGAAATTTGTACACCCTACCCTTAAGGGTAGGGTGACGTAGATCAATTTTTATATGATCTACGTGGTATATTGAATTTTTACATAGTAAACAAAAAAGTGCTTCTAATAAAACTTTTCAATACCTTAACCAATTTGTGTCAAATTTATACAATATGTAGTTTAAAATAGTTTGTTTATATTAATAAAGTGTACAATACATATTGTTTTAAAAAAATTAACTTTACATATAACTAAAAATTTCCCTGGACGCTATATGTTTTTCCCTGGTTACACAAATGAATACTAATTATGATTGGTCAAATCACATGTTGTTTACACGTAAATCATATGATACCATATGATATTGGTTACACAATGTTGATCTACAATCTATTTTATATGAATTCGGAAATAGTTACACCCTACCCTTAATCGTTCAATAAATTACCAAGAAAGAGGCCTGCATGAGCCAGGCCAAAATTTAAAAACTTTAAAAATCTTACAAATTATGCTACTGGTGTGCCAAAAACATAGTAAATATGGGCTAGCGGATCATACGGGCAGCAAAAGTCCAAATTTTGGGGCCTATGCATGTTTTTATACCAAGATAAGTATGAAGTTTATCATAATTCTGTTCACTTTAACGATTGTGTTTCAAGACAATATATGATTAACTGTAATTATTTAATCATTCAATAAAATCTCTAGAGTATGATGTTTAATTCAGTTCACTAACGATTGTATCATCAAACCATTCAATAAATCATCAGGGTGAGTATTAAATATGTGTGATGAAACTATTTCACGATTGACAAAATGGTTTAGTCAATTGTTTCATCTGACGATACTTTGACGATTGATGAAACTACTGATAATTGGCGAAACTATTAATGATTGATGAAACTATTGATGAAACTATTATAATTATAAAACAAAAAGATCGATTAATAAAAGTTACTTTTTAAAATTTGACATGTTTTTCAAAGTGCAATCAATAGATAAATTTTTTGAATCATTGTTTTCATCCTCTACATTATTTAAAATTTTTACTATTGCATTATTCACACTATTTAAACTATCAATATCTTCATTATTTCCATAATTCTTAACTATTGACGAAACTGCCAACAAGTGACGAAATTACTGTTGGTGAAATTAATTTAGTTAATAATATATAAAATGCAATTTACCCTTTAACAAGCTTCATCATGATGACCTCTGGGTATTCTAAATTTTAAATTTCTTTCAAAGTTACTGGATTTCATCATAATAAAGATTCCAGTTCATATATAAGCATGGTAATCATTTATTTGGCTACAAATTGATTTCTATTAAATTTTTAGACTGTTATAAAAAGCTAATTCCATAAAACATAACCTCATAAAAAAATTAACACTTATTGATAGATCCAGCTGATCAATATAAAACATTGGGCAATATCAGATAACTGTAAAAAATAATAGAACTGGGCAATGAACAAAAAAAATTCCTAAAGAAAACTCGCAATTTAATCCTTCCTTACATTTATTAAAACCAAATGCTATAGATTACTTATGAAATTTATGATTTTTCATGTTTCCTCATTCATCATCAGTTTAGTCATTCGTCATTTTGTCAACTTGAAGTTGTCTGACGAAATGGTTCATCATTCATCAATGACAAATGTTTCATTATTCATCACCAGTATGATGTTTAATTCTGTTCATTTTGATAACAATTGTATTTCGAGATGATGTATGATTAACACTAATCTTTTATTATAATATAAATTGACTACTGATATAATACCTTAACCCTGTGCCAGAGGCATGTGCTAATATGCTAGTAGTGATATATAGGGTGGCAAAATTTAGTAGCCAAATTAGTAGACATATGGTGGCCAAATTTAGTATATATAGGGTGATCAAATTTAATATATATAGGGCAGCCAAATTTAGTATATATAGGGCGGCCAAATTTAGTATACATAGGGCGGCCAAATTGCTTGTTTTTATAATATATATAGGGCAGCCAAATTTTATATTTAATTATAAAAATACTATAACTTCAACCTGCTATAACTTTTTTATAAATAGATTTAAAAAAATTAAAAACCATGGAAGTGTTTAGCTTGTTTTGATTTAACATTTTAAGATAGTATTTTTTGATTACTATTTTTTTTGAAGAAGAATTAGCTATATGAATATCATCAATTTTATTTGTCAGGACTAGGTTGTTTGCACCATACTACACCAATCTGCTTAGATAATACTGAGATAAAATATCTGTAATCAGATTAGCTAAGATATAGAAGTATAGCTAATTGCCATCCTGAGTGGTTTCTTAAAGTAACAACATAAAGTAGATATAGTTGGATAGGAAAGGTTTTACAGAACTGGGGCATGATATAATTTATTAACTATGAATATATTATACCAATTCTCAATAAAGTCCACATATAGTAGCAATTTAGAATTAAAAAAAAATTGCATAAATAAATCTGAATATATATACAATAAATTTTATGCATAATGTGCTCTATATGCATATCTTCTGTATTTTACTAATGATTTTGGTGCACTATTTAGCCCAAAAATATGTAAATTACATGCACATTTTTAGCCAAAAATATGTGAAACATTTTAAAAACATGTGCATATAGATTTTATATACTGCTTCTGATATTACTGTTTTGTATCACAAATCTCACATATTTCACTTTTAAAATTTTATATATTCATCTATTAAACTTTTATTTTTATACCAAATTCTTGAGCCAAAGCCAAGTGCTTTGGTTTTCTATACGCATAGCAAACATGGCCTATAAAAATATAACTTTGTTTGCATCAATATCAAAATTTTTACAACTTTATTTACTATATTTATTATCTTTTCAACCAATAATACCAATTGCTCTATGCTTTTTATTTTCTTTTATATCAGTTTTAGATAATAATGTTTTTATTAACAAAGTTCTTTTACAATACAATAATTGCACCAGAGCAATTCTACTCACAAAATATAGTATAATTTTGTAAATAAGCCCTTTCTCTACTTAGGTTCTTGTATCATAACTATACACAGTATGCTAGTATTTGTTATCTTACTAGTAAACTTTACTTACTTGGCAATAATATAACTAACAGGTAATTTTATCTAATAAATTCATACAAATAATAATAGATTATTTACTTTGAAGTTTACAAAAATATTACAAATTGTTTAATTAGATACTTCTTTTTTTTTTTTTTTTTTTTTTTTTTTAACCCTAGTTCACTATGCTAGAGGCGCGGTTTGGCGCTCATTTATTAAGATCAATTTTATTATTAAATGTTCGATAATCTATTTTTCTAATTTAACCGAACTATCTAAAAATCGTCCATACATCTCTAATCCATACTCAGGTCTGCTGGACCCTTTTCTATTCTTACCATGTCCATCCGGCATCCCGACTTCCAAACCCATTCAGTTCTTTCAGAAATTTTCGTCCCGGGGGTGGTACAGGATTACTTTGCTTTCCATCCGGCTTATTAAGGCGGACTTCAGTCCCTTGCTTCAGTTATCCTTTTGCTTCGGATTAAGGCAGGTCTTCCTAGGTCCAGATTCTGCAGCTCTTTTCTTTATTAAAGTCACATGATGTACTTCATAGATGTTCACAACCAGTTTTACAACCAGCTAACCTTATTTAACTGGAGGGTTTCACTGGAACTTTGCCTTCAACCAGAATTCTACCAGAAGTATCCAAATTCAACTGGAGTTTCACTGGAAGTACCCAAATCTAGAAATCACACATGCTATGTGGCTGTGTTACCAATTGTGGTCCTTGCATCCTAGTCCTAACCGTCCGTCTCGTGATCTTATGTAGAATTATGTTCCTGGTAGGACTTGAACCGACGACCTTGCGACTGGAGTGACTTAGCGACCTGGGGGCGCAACTAGGGATCTGACGGACCCGGTCTGAGGCTGGACTTTAGGCAAGTCCGAGTCTGGTTCGAATTTCGAACCGGACTCGAACTCAAACTATTTTACAACTTAGTCCGGTCCGAGTCCGAACATCAAACTTTTGGCTTGGTTCAAGTCCGGTTTGAGCCTGGTCCGAAAGTTTGAGTCTGGTCCAAAAGTCTGAAACCCAAAACACCCGGGTCTAGAGATGGGTTTCATGCATGCGCAAGATTCCCCAATCAAGTGCATGAATGCGCATTAATGCATATTTTCGAATCATGCGCATTTAATTCTATCAAAATTTTATATAGAAAAATTACATATAAAATAAGTATAATTAACATTCTAATCTATCAATATACTTCAATTCTGGGTCTGTTCGCTTTAACATTTTTGATTGGTCACATCCGAAAAATGTGACCTAAATGTAGGAAACTAACAGAAATACGTATCAGTTTATGCAATGAGGTTTACTGGTTACAGACACACATAAGAGACAAATGAAGTCTTAAGATGATTATGACTATTATATGGTCGAGTAATTATTATGCATTTTTTAATGCCCTTATTAACGCCCTTAAACAACACAAAATCGTGAACGTGAATTTTTCAAATTGACTTTTGTTGTTTGATTGCCTAATGTTTACAAAGTATTTTGGGCTAAAAAAATCCACGAATTTGAAAACGTTTTGTATAAAGGCCACAAGTTCAAGAATAAGTGCAAGTGCAAGAACAAGTGCAAGAACACAACAAACGCTCCGCTATAGATAAAACATATGATTAATAAAAAATTGAGAATATATTAGAATTTTTGGTTAGAAATTTTGTCGCCCAGATTATCTGATAATCAACTAATTTTCTCAGACTCATAGTTTTATATCGATCTACCAACCAATAAAATTATGGTTATGTTCAAAAGGTGATCAATGAGCTAAAACTAATATAGCAATATAAGGTTTTCTCTTTGCAACGCTTATTTTAAAAATTGGCATTCACCAATAAAACTAAACTGTATACTATCTGTTACTGTATTGGAGTAATGAGCTTTGTAAACTTTTTATAGTTAGCTTATACTGATTCAAACTAACCCCGCAATTACTAGTATAGTGAACAAATTTCGTAATAAAATTTTTTTATAAAATCTCATGTAAAATCACAATAATTCTAATAAAAACTGGCTCAACCATACTAAAATAGAGAGTGAATACTGTGGCAGAATTTTATAATAATATAATTTTAATTCTCAATCTAAACTATATACTGTTATGGGTTTGTGACAAGAATGATGGGCTCATAGTTTATTTATTTATTCGTTTATTTATTATTTATTATTTTTTTTATTTTTTGTTTCTTTAAACGATACTCGCGTGATTGCATATGAGCAATTTCGTGACAATGTTGTAAACAATATTATGAGCAATTTTGTGATCGATATTGTGAGCAATATTGTGAACAAACTTGTGATCATTATGGTGAGCAAGTTGGGAGCAAGATTTGGGAAATATTGAAGGAATAAAAAGACGTAGCGCAGTAGTCTAGTACTTTAAAATGTATATAAGGCCTGAATTTTCGCCTTAATAAAGTTCTTAATAAAGTTCCTTCAGACTTCGATGTCTTTAAAAGAGTTTTAACTAAGAATCAATTTCTCAATTGACATCTATTTTATTTATGTACATGTTTAGTATTTTTTTTATATATTTCGATACATCTAAATTTATTTATTTTATTTTTGTCATACCTTAATTATCACCTTTAAGAAATTCGTTACTGATCGCTATTATTAAAGTAAATTACCCTTAATCCGTCATTTTATTTTCTTAAACTTCCTTACCATTACTCCTGCATCTATTACCCTTAGATTAGAAACCCCTTTTACTTTAAAGATTAATTGATCACCTACCTCCCGGTTTGGTTTCATAAATTGATCATTGTGTTCCTGATTCAGCTATCTCGTGACCTCATATATGTGTTCCGTCTTCGTGAACGAAACATTAGATCAGCAAGTTTACTATTAGAGCTAAATCAGGCGTTACCAGATAATCACTCTCCCAATTAATAGTAACAATACTGTAGTTAATAGAATAGTATGTTCAGTAACAGATTTTTTGTGACGATTCAATGCAAACCAACTCAGCATATTTATGAATATTATACAATACAAATTTAAAGATTTTAACTAAGTAACTAAGATTCTAAAGCTTTATACAAAGTTCCTATAGCAGAGCCACGGTTCAAGTGTAAGCAACGATGAAGTTTACAATTAGCAAATCTGTAAAAATTTATATATATATATAGGCAAAAGCTGATTAAGAGTCAATATGTAGTATCTTTATTTAGATATATTATCATTAATAAAGATAAAAATTAAAAAAAAATTTTTTTTCATGTGGTATCATGCACATTAATGTGAATTCATGCGCATTTTATTATAAAATGCGCTTTTTGCCCATCTTTACCCGGGTCATCCGTGGGTGGGCAGCTGACCCGGGTTTATTATGCCCCACCCGATTAGTCAAACTTATGTAATGGAAATTTGAAAAGACGTAGACCCGGACCCGGACAGGTTCGCGAACTTCGAACCGGACCCGGACCGAACCTATAATCATGTTTGAGTCCGGTTCAGGTTCGGTACTCTAGGTTCAGGTCCGGGTCCAAAATTTTCAAAATTAATGGTTCGAGTCTTGTTCGAGTCCGGGTCTGGCTGGACCTGGACCAGACCCGAACCGGACTTCGGAGCCCTAGGCGCAACTACTACACTATCGACCCACAGGTGTTGGCACTTCTTTTTAGAATCAATGCCTTATATATTAATTATTAATTTATATTTAAATTATTATTTATTACTATTAATTATGCAATTAATATTTAGATTTTTAATTAATTTTATACAAACCCAATTATTCTATTTTCAGGTCCTAATGGTATTACAAAAATCCTAGAGTAATGGCTTCAACTACAATACTAGGAATTTCTTTTCAAGAATGTTTAGCTTACCAACATATTTTATTAAAACTTGTATAACTGATAATAAACAATTTTTTTTAGAAGTTATATTTAAATGGTTTATTGATAGCAAGATTTAATAAGTAAGTATGTACTAGTTAAGTTAGCTATCAAATTAATCCTATTGATTCAAAACACTTTAATAATAGGTTTAAGTATTCAAAATCAAAAATCCTGCATTTTTGTTTAGCAACACAAATTTTTTAAAAAATAGAGCTTAAAATTACTCAATTCGAATAAAATCAATTTTATTCTATCTGAAATTCCAATATAGTTATATTTGTATAGTTTTGTACAAATGAAGGTTATTTATTAATACAATTTATACATAATAAGACAAGTTTTACCCTCAATATAACAATTTATAAGTACAGTATATAATAAATAAATTTTTATAACACATCACATATTCTACTTACAAATAGAGATATATAACTCAAATTACATTATTTTTTATTATTTAGCAAAATTATTAATTTTGATTAAAGCAATTCAGATTGCATTAAAATTTTTAATATTTTTTAATATTTTTACTACTATTGTCTTGATTTAAATAGCTTTATCTTCTTTTACACCTTTTTATACCTTTTTATACCTTTATTCATTAAAAGTTACTTTTAATATTTTTACTGTTATTAACTTAGCAGATAGTCTTCTTTTCTTTTTGCATTTTCATAACTTGAATTCTTGAAGTATTTCTGCTATATACTTATTGTTAGCATTAATCTCAAGAAACTTATTTAAATCTCTCTATGCATCTTCATATTTGCACATTTTAAAATAAGTTTGGCTTTAACTTTCTAATACTATAACAATATTTGGATCAATCTTTAATGCTTTTGTTTAGATTGTAAAGTGCTTCTTTATATTGGTTCATGTTAAGATATATTTTCTCTTGATATATCAATGCTATTTTATTATTTAGTTTTATTTTTAGAAATTTTGTTATATTTCTAAATGCTGAGTTATATAATTATCTAACTATTTAATTTATATTGTAACATACTTGAATTTTGAGTTCATAAAAAATGATTCCATGACACTTCAAAGCAATATCATTATTTGTTTTAATTTCTAAAAATTTATTTAAATCCACAAAAGCTTCTTTGTATTTATTAATTTATAATAAGTAACTCTTCTATTACATAAAGCTATTTTGTTATTTGATGCTACTTTTAATGTCTTTTCTAAATCTATAAGAGCCTTTTGGTATTATTTATTTCATAATAAACACATGCTCAAATGTTTAATACTTTACAATTGTTCTGATCAAACTCCAGTGCTTTAGTTACATATAGAATTACATTATTATATTTACCTATAGTAAAATAAATAGCATTCAAAGATTAAGTGTATCTTGGCCAAATTTTTAGTGATTTATTTAAATCATTACAGTAAGTGCTTTTTTGTAATTCTTTATTGGCAATACACTCTAATATTTACTACTATAAAGCTAACCACCAAGTACTATAAAAATCCAAAATTAGTGTAAAATCTAAATCTTTATTTAAGTTCTAAACCTAAATTTTGTTTAAATAAAAACAATAAGAATACTTTTAACAACTAATAAATGGCAATTAAATTTAAATTCAAAATTCTAATCTTTTTTTTATTCTTTCACATAATCTAGTAGTAAAGGTTGATATTTTATTTATAATATCAATACTTTATGTTCTGTTAGTTACACTTGCAATTGATTTACAATAATGTTCTTTTGTGATTAACCAATCAAATGACAGTATCACAAATTTTAATTAGAGAATATATTAAAATTAGTGATCTAAATCTGGGAACTTTAAAAAAGGCCAAATTTTACAAATTAGTACATATATTTAATAATTTAAACATTTAATCACTAATAAAATTAATATTATTTAACTATAAATTCAATATAATACTTACAATGATTTATTAATCAGGAAATCAAAGGATTCGGTAGTTCTGCTTGCTGAATATAAAATTTAAAATTAATTTTAAGCAAAAACATATATAGACAATTTTCAAATAGATACCTTTAATTGCATTCAATATTTTTTGTGTGTTAATCATTTTACTAGTATACATAAAATCTGAATGTTTTGGTAACTTGATTGGCAAATTTGCAGCTATTTTATCAGCATTTAAGAATTGCTTTTTAATTTCATTATTATCTGAATTCTCCAGACTTTTAATCCATTCTTTAAGTTTATCATAAACTTGCCAAGTATATGGTCGTTCTTCAGGATCAGAATCCATGCATTGCTTAGCCAATTTAATATAACATTCTGGAGTTCCTGGTGCAAACTCTGGTCGTAATCCAATACAAATTTGTACGGCAAGTTCTTCATTAAATTGATAACCATCAAAGGGTCTTTGGCCAGTTGACATCTCTGACATGATGACTCCAAAGCCATAAATATCAGCTTTTGTTGTAAATTCCTGACTTGATAAAACCTCTGGAGCAACGTAAGGCATGACGCCATAAATACAACCTTCTGCATCAGTTTTATTAGATTTTTTAGATAATCCCATATCCGAGATGTAAGATTTCACATTTTCGTTGATTCCTTTATGTTGCAAAATATTACCGCTGTGAAAATCTGCATGAATATAACCTGTACCATGAATTTGAAATAGATCCTCTGAGATATCTAGTAGTAGTTTTAATTTGGTTTGCCAATTAAGGTCATAAAAATTTGTTCTTAAAAACTTATAAAGACTTCCGCTGTTGGCATATTGAAATACCATCATATATTCATTCGTTGCTGTATTTTGTGTTAACCCATATATTTTGAGCTTACTGCCAATTGACATACATTTCATATGGTTTTTGAACTTAACGAATTATAAAAATGATTAGTACAACTATTTATTTAATAAGAATAACAAATTTAACTTACTTCTTTCAAAGAAGAATCTGATAGGGTCTTGAGTGCAACGGCACTAGATGGTTTACGAGATTTTATATAGTAATAGTCATCTGTTTTCTCAATTTTTCGTATACCATCTGACCAAGTTGCAAAGTATACACAGCCAAATCCACCTTCACCAATTTTATCAGTGATGCTTAATTTATCAAATGGAATCCATTCAATAACATTCTCATATTTAATAGTTCTAAGTTGAACCTCCTTTATGCAACAGTCAACATCTTTATTACCACATGTCCACTTTCGAATCATTATCTCAGGATCACACGTCATGCACCAAGCTTCATGCGTGTTATAATTATTACAATGCTTACATTTTCCGTATTTGGAATCTCTGTTATTTAATACAATATTATTTATTTACATATTTAGATAATTTTTAATTTCAATACAATTTTATACTTACCGGCTAATTAGTTATTAGAAATAAATAATTTATAAAAAATTACTAATTTAAGATCAAATATGTGTATTTTTATACTCACCTAATTTAATGTGAATAAAAAAAATTAAGTAAAAAAACAAGAACTTGAATAGCTTATTTTAATTACTTGGGTTTCATAATTAATGATTTGTCATCTGATTTCAGACAAGATAAATGACGTATTTGCTTCAAAATGTGTGATGCATAAACACTATTTCATTATTTTTTTAATGTATAGACTTATTCACGTAATCATGTACCAGTAAATATGCATAAAAAAAAGCCAAATTTATTGACGTATGTGTCTATTTAATTCATTGTGTCAGAATTTTAAAAAGAAGTAGGATCTTTTAAACTCACTTATTCTCAAAATATATTAATTATGAAACCCCAAAATACATAAATGATCTTTATACTCACATTCTAAATTAATGCAAATAAAAAGAAATTAAATAGTAAATAAACATGAACTTGATAGCTCTTTTTAATTATTTAGTTTAATATGTAAAAGATCTTTATACTCACACACTAAATTAATGTGAATAAAAAGAAATTAAATAGTATAAAACATGAATTTGTATAGCCTATTTTAATTACTAAGTTTAATATGTAAATGATCATTATACTCACGTTCTAAATTTATGTGAATAAAAAGAAATTAAATAGTAAATAAACATGAACTTGAATAGCATATTTCAATAATGCGTAAATGATATTTATGCTCACTCACTGAGTATTAAAAGAAGTTAAATAGTAAATAAACATGAATAGCTTATTTTATTTACTAGTTTAATACGTAAATGATCTTTATACTCACTTGCTAAATTATTGCGTATAAAAAGAAATTAAATAGTAAATAACCATGAACTTAAATGGCTTATTTTAATTACTTAGTTTAATACGTAAATGATCTTTATACTCACAATCTAAATTAATGCAAATAAAAGAAATTAAATAGTAAATAAACATGAACTTGAATAGCTTATTTCATTATTTAGTTTAATATATAAATGATCTTTATACTCACTTTCTAATTAATGCGAATAAACATGAACTTGAATGGCTTATTTTAATTAGTTGATTTAATACGTAAATGATATTTATACTCACGCACTGAGTGTTAAAAGAAATTAAATAATAAATAAACATAAACTTGAATAGCTTATTTTAATTACTTAATTTAATGTGTAAATGATCTTTATACTCACAAGCTAATTCAATGCGAATAAAAGAAATTAAATAGTAAATAAACATGAACTTGAATAGCCTATTTTAATTAATTAGTTTAATACGTAAATGATTCTTTATACTCACTCACTGAGTATTAAAAGAAATTAAATAGTAAATAAATATGAACTTGAATCGCTTATTTTAATTACTTAGTTTAATATGTAAATAGTCTTTTACTCACACCCTAAATTAATACGAATAAAAAGAAATTAAATAGTAAATAAACATGTACCTGAATAGCTTATTTTAATTACTTAGTTTAATGCATAAATGGTTTTTATACTCACAAACTAAATTAATGCGAATAAAACAATTAAATAGTAAATAAACATGGAACTTGATTAATTACTTAGCATAATACGTAAATGATCTTTATACTCACAATCTAAATTAATGCAAATAAATAATAAATAAACATGAACTTAAATAAGCTTATTTTAATTATTTAGTTTAATACGTAAATTATCTTTATACTCACTTTCTAAATTCATGTGAATAAAAAGAAATAGTAAATAAACATGAATTTGAATAGCTTATCTTAATTACTTAGCTTAATCGTAAATGATCTTTATACTCACAAACTTAATTAATGAGAATAAAAGAAATTAAATATTAAATAAACATGAACGTGAATACATTTTAATTACTTAGTTTAATACGCAAATAATCTTTATACTCACTCACTATGTTAAAAAGATTAAATAGTAAATAAACATGAACTTGAATAGCTTATTTTAATTACTTAGTTAATATGCAAATGATCTTTATACTCACTTTCTAAATTAATGTGAATAAAAGGAATTAAATAGTAAATAACCATGAATTGAATAGCTTATTTTAATACTTAGTTTAATACGTAAATTTTCTTTATACTCACTCACTGAGTGTTAAAAGAAATTAAATAGTAAATAGACATGAATTTGAATATTTTAATTACTTAGTTTAATACGTAAATGATCTTTATTATACTCACTTTCTTAATTAATGCGAATTAAAAGAAATTAAAAAGTAAATAAACATGAACTTAAATTTATTTTAGTTACTCAGTTTAATACGTAAATGATCTTTATACTCACTTTCTAAATTAATGCGAATAAGTAAATAAACAGAACTTAAATAGTTGTAGTTTAATACGTAAATGATCTTTATACTCACTCACTAAGTGTTAAAAGAAATTAAATAGTAAATAAACATGAATTTGAATATTTCAATTACTTAAGTTTAATACGTAAATGATCTTTATACTCACTTTCTTAATTAACCGAATAAAAAGAAATTAAATAGTAAATAAACATGAACTTGAATAGCTTATTTTAATTACTTAGTTTAATACGTAAATGATCTTTATACTCACAAACTAAATTAATGCGAATAAAAAGGAATTACATAGTAACTAAACATAAACTTGAATGACTTATTTTATTACTTAGTTTAATATGTAAAATAATCTTTATACTCACTTTCTAAATTAATGCAAATAAAAAGAAATTAAATAGTAAATAAACATGAACTTGAATAGCTTATTTTAATTACTTAGTTTAATTCATAAATGATCTTTATACTCACAAACTAATTAATGTGATAAAAAGAAATTAGATAGTAAATAAATATGAAATTGAATAGCTTATTTTAATTACTTAGTTTAATACATAAATGATCTTTATACTCACTTTCTAAATTGATGGGAATAAAAAGAAATTAAATATTAATTAAACAAGAACTTGAATAGTTTATTTTAATTACTAGGTTTAATACATAAATGATCTTTATACTCACTTTCTAAATTAATGCGAATAAAAAGAAACTCAATAGTAAATAAACAAGAACTTGAATAACTTATTTTAATTACTTAGTTTAATACATAAATGGTCATTATACTCACTCACTGAGTGTTAAATAAATTAAATAGTTAATAAACACGAACTTGAATAGCTTATTTTAATTACTTAGTTTAATACGTTAATGATCTTTATACTCACGAACTAAATTGATGCAAATAAAAAGAAATTAAAAAGTATTTAATTACTTTAGTTTAATACGTAAATGATCTTTATACTCACAAACTAAATTAATGCGAATAAAAAAAATTAAATAGCAAATAAACATGAACTTGAATAGCTTATTTTAATTACTTAGTTTGATATGTAAATGATCTTTATACTCACTTTCTAAATTAATGCGAATAAAAATAATTAAATAGTAAATAATCATGAACTTGAATTTATTTTAATTACTAAGTTTAATACATAAATGATCTTTATACTCACTTTCTAAATTAATTCGAATAAAAAGAAACAAATAGTAAATATACATGCACTTGAATAGCTTATTTTAATTACTTTAGTTTAATACATAAACGATCTTTATACTCACTTTCTAAATTAATTCGAATAAAAAGAAATTAATAGTAAATAAACATGAATTTGAATAACTTATTTAAGTTACTTAGTTTTAATACGTAAATGATCTTTATACTCACTTTCTAAATTTAATGAGGATAAAAAGAAATTTAATAGTAAATAATCATGAACTTGAATTTATTTTAATTACTTAGTTTAATACGTAAATGATCTTTAACTCACTTTCTAAATTAATGGAACAAAAAGAAATTAAATAGTAAATAAACATGAACTTGAATAGCTTATTTTAATTACTTAATTTAATACATAAATGATCTTTATACTCACATACTAAATTAATGCGAATAAAAAGAAATTATATAGTAAATAAACATGAACTTGAATTGCTTATTTTAATTACTTAGTTTAATATGTAAATGATCCAAACTAAATAATGCAAATAAAAAGAAATTAAATAGTAAATATACATACTTGAATAGCTTATTTTAATTACTTAGTTTAATACGTAAATGATCTTTATACTCACGAACTAAATTAATGCGAATAAAAAGAAATTAAATAGTAAATAAGCGTGAACTTGAATATATTTTAATTACTTAGTTTAATATGTAAATGATCTTTATACTCACAAACTAAATTAATGCGAATAAAAAGGAATTAAATAGTAAATAAACATGAACTTGAATAGCTTATGTTAATATCTTAGTTTAATACGTAAATGATCTTTATACTCACGGCCTAAATTAATGGAATAATAAGAAATTAAATAGTGAATAAACATGAACTTGAATGTCTTATTTTAACTACTTAGTTTAATATGTAAATGATCCTTATACTCACAAACTAAATTAATGCAAATAAAAAGAAATTAAATAGTAAATAGACCATGAACTTGAATAGCTTATTTTAATTACTTTGTTTAATACGTGAATGATCTTTTTACTCACAAACTAAATTAATTCAAATAAAAAGAAATTAAATAGTAAATAAATATGAACTTGAATAGCTTATTTAATTACTTAGTTTAATACGTAAATGATCTTTATACTCACTCACTGAGTGTTAAAAGAAATTTAATAGTAAATAAACATGGAACTTGAAATAGCTTATTTAATTAGTTAATAAGTAAATGATCTTTATACTTACTAACTAAATTAATGCGAATAAAAAGTAATTAATTAGTAAATAAACATGAAATTTGAATTATTTTAATTACTTAGTTTAATAAGTGTTTTTGTACTCACTATCCAAAATTATTTGTAAAAATGTTGATTGAATCAAGTAGTCAACAACATATTTGATATTTATCTAACACATTTAACTAGTAATAAATATTTTTATACTTACTCACTATACAAGTAATTTAAAACTATTACTTAATATAAATTGTTAAATTTTAAATCTTAAGAATTATTCTATTCTTACTCCCTAATGATTACAGTAAATAGTTGAGAATTTCGATTTTAAAATAAAATTAATTAATAAATAAATAACCCACTTTTCAAGCCAATGCAGGAATTTGTCATCATTTTTGTCTACACCAATTCCGCTTCTATAACAAGCGGCTGTTCTAAAAATTCCCATATAATTACCAGACTCAGCCGATTTTAGATAATATTCAAATGCCTTTTCATTATCGATTTCAACCCCAATTCCTAAATAATAACAATGGCCGACATAATACATTCCATCAGAATTATTCATATTTGCTGACTTTTGATAATAAGTAAACGCTTTTTTTCATTCTTCTCAATTTCGATCCCATATTCATAACAATAACCAAGCCAGAAGGTTCCTTCTGGGTTATTCTTATTCGCAAATTCTTGACAATCATAAAAATTCAGTTTACTAGAAGTATTAGCAATTTGACCAATTTTACTTAAACCAATATTTTTTGACATTTTAGATAAAAACGAATTATGTTACAAGAAAATTTAGCAGTCGTACTTATGTAATACTATATATATATATAATTTCAGATAATGGCGCTTTCAAGCAAAAAAGTCGATTCTTCCCTTGAAGGGATATCCATTATCTGATCATTGTTGATAGTGCATCTCATATTCATGAGTATTTCATAGTTCGTCTCATGCAGTACAGAAAACAATTAGAACAATTATAATGTACAGGGGCAAATGTATACAGTTGTCCCTCGTTTATATCAACTTAGACCACCATTATATTCATGTTGATATAATATTATAATATTAATGAGAATTATATTAAAGTTGATATATAAGATGGGAATTTTAATATATAAAAATTTATAAAAATTTGGTTTGTGGCTTAGGTTGATATTAACGAGGTTGATATTAATAAGGGTCAACTGTATTGATACATATCGATGCCAGAAATATCTCTCTAAAGAGAAAGCAAAAAAGTGTTCCGGAACTAATTTTATTATTAAGTAAACTTACTTTCAGTTTCTAAGTAAAGTTGTTCCCCGGATCAAGACAAACCTAAGATGGTAAAATCATCAAAACGGCATGATAGATCATCTACAATAATCTAAAATTTAAACGACGATTTTTACACGAATTTTATGACATAAACAATTGTTGCTTAAATTTTGAAGGACCATTGCAAATGATCTATCAGGTCGTTTTTGATAATTTTACCACCATTAGATTTGTTTTGACCCGGAGAACAACTTTACTTAGAAACTGAAGGTAGGGTTACCTAATAATAAAATTAGTTCCGGAACACTTTTTTGCTTTTTCTTTAGAGAAATATTTCTGGTATCGATATGTATCAATATATATTTGCTCCTGCATATTATAATTGTTCTAATTGTTTTCTGTGCTGAAAGAGACGAACTATGAAATACTCATGAATAATCCATGAGATGCACTATCAACAATGATCAGACAATGGATATCTTCTCAGGCAGGGCAAGGACCGACTTTTTTGCTTGAAGGCGCCCAAAGATTAAATAGGGAAGCAATTTAATAGATTTCTTAAATAAATACTATTTATCGCGATTTGTAAAATTGTTGTCCCTGATCAGTAGAGTGATAATCATCACAATCGTTTGTGTAGGATGACTATTTATACTTGTATTATTAATAAATTTTTCGATTAACTGAAATAGTGTCATAAAATAAATTTGCAACGCATCAATGTAAACACAGTAAAATACACATTAATGAAAACATGGTATGTCAGTTAATTACTAATTAATAAATATGGCATGATCGCATACTGGTCATATCATATAATATTTCCTTAAGCCATAAACGACTGAAACAATTAAAAAATTGCCACCTATTAGTCACATGGAAGCATTTTAAAATGCTCCTTTGATTAAATTTGCAAACCCGAAATTATCCGTGATTACATATTTAGAAATCATAGTCAACTGTGGTATCCGACAAAACGTAAGATTTTGTGGATTTGTGGACAAATATATCAAACATTTTTGTAAACCATATTCTCCATTTTCACTCAGAAAAATCCGTTCCTGGTATTTTGATTATAGAATTATATGAATAAGCAAACTTCAACATTTCCAACCACAACCTTGCAATTTAACGGATGTTCATAATTAAAGCATATTAAAAGTTATGAGCAGATATTTTTTGCAGAGAAATTCATTAATAGAGGCGATGAAATGACTTACTCTGTAAGAAAAAGTGGCACGTAGTGCTGTCCAAAATGGCATGGGAAAAACATGCATTGCGTACCTCTGAAAAAAATTTAACGTGCAAATCACGGTCCACAAACCATTCCTTCAGTGCAATTTCTGTAGAAAAACGTGCCAAAATCCGTGGATTTTGGTTTAGTATACTGCTGCAAAATCCGGCCCATTTACTATTCAAAATTTATGGGTAATCGTGCCAAAAATGGCATGGTGAGAAGACACCATCCCGTAATTCACGTGTCAATCATGGTGCACTATCCCGTACCTTTCCATTATTTTAGTGAACGTGCCAAAATACGTGTATTTGGCTTAGTAAATTGCTACAAAATCAGGTCCATTTGCGGTCCAAAATTCATGCATAAATCTGTAATAGCACGGGATATCACATGTACCACTTTTCTTAAAGGGAGATATTGCTCTTTTTTAAGAAAAAATCCTTTACCGATCTTTTGCTCTCCACGAAATGAGCCAACATGTGTGTAATATGCACATACATGTCATCCGAATGCGTCATTTTATATGACATGATATTACGTACAACCATTTGCCGTAATGTCTGTGCCATTTTTACCGTGCCATTCCGTAAAACATTCCTGTGCGTGCCACAAGATCAGTGCCATTTCGAGTATTCCCGACACCAACCTGTACCACAACCCATACCACTTTTCTTGAATCTTCCCTGTGTATCTTAACAAAAAAAATTCCTCACAAAATTTTGATTCATATACAATTAGCTTGTTTATATTATATTGATTACTTATGTAAATTTATGGTTTAATAGTTAATCCACATTGTTATCGCGGTGGCACATGAATTTATATCTGTTACACATAACAAAACCCGTACTGATTCAACTAGTAAACTTCTGCAAAACTCGAGCCATTTACGGTCCAATTGGCACGTGCATACGGTCCTACACGGTCCATGGAATCCGTACCAATTCGGACCATACCTGTACAAATCCGGATCTTGACCCATGCCTATCTGACTCCAATCTGTGCTGATCCGGTCCAATTTTCTTATAGGGAGACTAAGGGTGCTCTCAATAATCATATATGCAAATTTTTCTAGCTACAAGTTATTTTTGCCATTTATCTATATTATTAAAATAATTTTTCTATTGCTGATTCTGACCAGAATTTCTGTATAAACATTCAGATTTACAAAATGTATAAAGCAATTGGGAAGATTATACAACAGTCAACCTAGTGATGATCATGGGTGATCACAATTATCACCCTCTATATAATCACATAATTATTTTGATTGGCAAAATAATGTAAACAAATATCAGATAATATAGGAACAGGGCCACAGAAAAATTTGGATATCAGGTAGTTTCAAGAATAGTGAACCCAGTGATATCTTCATATTCATCACTTCACATAATTAAAAACACAGTCTAAGTTAGAGTTAGTGTTAGGTTAGATGATAATATAGTTTAGCCCAATTTTGTTAGTGCAGATTAGATGTGCTTATCTTATATTTGTTTATATTTTTTTTGACCAATAAAACTTACTAAGTGATTATATAAAGAGTGACAATTTGTAATAATCATTGGATTAACTATTTAAAAGTGTCCCAAAGCAATTATCATGTAATCATGTATAAATGAAAATTTTATTTACACACTTAGCTTTGAAAACTAACAATTATTATTTAATCAACCCAGTAAAAAATCCTATAAAAAAATAAAATAAAATAAAATATATACAGTATATATTATACATTATAGTGCATGCAGCCTAGAGCCAATATCACATGACCCTAATAACTATGTAAATAATTATAACTAATCTTAATAATATTATAACAAAAAAAAAATAATTCTGTAAATTAATTATTTAAGCTTTGTTTTATATTATTACAGTAACAAATATAGATTCAAATAGAATAAAATAAACGCTATATAAATAGTCTTTATATATAATAATTTGCAAAATATTCTAGCATAGTCATTGTAAACACGGAATTGTAATTAGAAAAAAAAATGAAAAAAAAGCATTTATTTATTGTTAAAATTTACAGATATGAATAATTCAGATAAAGGGTTTTGGCTTGATTTTTGTAAGTATGAAATTGGAATTTAAAAAAAAATATAAAAATAAAGTATTTATTTGTTATCAAAATTTACAAATATAAATAATTTCGATAAAGAATTTTTGCTTGGTTATTGTGGATAAAATTAGGTAAAAATAAAATTTTATTCAATATTGCAAATTACAGTTATAAATAATTTAGAAAAGGATTCTAGATTTTTTATTATGAATATAAATTTAGATAAAAATAAAGCAATTGTTTATTAAACCATACACTTCGTTTCACTACGTTCCTGGTATACACTCCGTTTCACTACGTCCCTGGTAAGCCGTGGTTTTGTTTGATGCACGCCCATATGTAAGAAAACAATAATCAATCGAGAAATTTTTGAGATTCATGAGTAGTTATCTTAACTGACATGTATCAATCTGGAGAGCAAACTTGTACACATTTTCGGTATGCAATAAATGGGATCTCCGGTTTATATTTGCATGCAAATCATCTTTTGAATTTATTGATTCAAAAGTCTGTTTTATGAACTATTGAATAAATAGAAGCAAACGATGATTTACTTTTATATAAGAACTTGTATGTTGTTCTAAATTTGTCTGAAATTACCTGATCGAAAAATGTCGAATGGTGGTCTTCTTAGCAAAGATCCCAAATGACGCAGAACATATATATTCAAAGCAAACATTAGGTTAATAGAGCAAATATACATGCAAGTTAAACTACTTAATTCTATTACTTTCGAATTTAGCAATTGCATATAAATATGAATATATTTATTAAAATTTTAAACCTTCATAATAATAACATGAAATATGGCTCACTTAAAACATAATTGTATAATTTAATAATAGCTTTAAAAATTTGCCTAGTCAGCTTTAACAAGACTAATGTTTTTGACGATATTAAAAATTGAACTTAGAGTTGCAACACTACTAATACCACCAATAACATTATCGCCAAAACCTGCGCTTAGTAGGCCGTTCAGACTTACACATGAAAGGTCTTCATAATAAGAAAATATAGGCCCTCCACTGTCACCTGTTATAGTAAGTACACTTACAACAAATACATTCACATGAAGAAATTCTTCAAATGCATTAAATCCATTTAATGCTTCAACATAACCACATTTAACATGTGTGACAAAGCCAGAAGAACATAAATGAACACCAATGCTAGATACAGCTATATCATCATGTATTAGTAATTCAGGATATTGACCTGGACCAGAATCTGTATTTCTATATTTGGTTTTGGTTTAATGTTGCTATTATTTATATAGATTAGTTGAAAATCTATTAGGTTTAGAAAATTTTTTGACATTGTCCCAAGAGCTGTTGTTTTTTCTGAATTCCATGGACGAAGAAAATAAACGTCATCCGGACCCACTCGACAATACCCTGCAGTTGCAATATAATTTATACTTGGCTGATCTCGATCCCTTGCCCAAAAACCTGCTGAACACGTTGTTTTAAATCTTCTATTTCTACTAAATATATTTATGCCTTCTCCAGCTAACATTATTTTATCTACGTCTTTATTTTCAAGCTTTATATTACTTGTACTAGGTGGATTATTATATGTTTGTTTACAATAATAATAAGTGAAAATCGGATAATACATTTTAATTGCATTTACAAATGCCGAATTACCGGGTTCATTCTTAACTTTTACACTAATGTAGCCTGTAAATCCCAATGTTTTATAATTTTGAACTGAATTGCTTATTTTTTTCAAATATGAAATTCAATTTAGTAGTAGAATTAATTACTTGTGAAAAGTTTAAAAAATTTACGTATGGACGTATTTCGGTAAGATTTTTTAATTGCTCAGCCCTAGAGAAGTTTAGTGTGTAAACAAATATCATATTTTGTATTACATCTACAGAAGTTCCAGCAAAATTATCATTGTCTAAGAATGACTTTAATATTTCATCCACCTTAGATAAGTTCTTCTCAATATTCTAATATTTGCGTATGCTTCATTTTCAATATTCCACAATTTTGCCAATGGCTCCTTTGATACATTTTGACTATGGACCATTAAATATTTTGGTAATATAATAAATAATAAGATATTGGCTAATATGTAAATGCCTTTCATAATTATATTAGTTTGTAATAATAATTTGATAATATATCGAAAAAAATATTTTAATAATTCTAATAAAGAATTTTTTTTGCTAAAAAAACGAATTAATATTTATAATAAATTAATAATGATGGCGTACTAAGTGATAGACAATTTTGCGAACAATCTGCAGTTCCTCAAACTTACTTTGAATAATACGCGGATGTAAATTTTTTATTCGACTGTGTAAATTAGCTTCATACTTGTCTTTGCTACTAGTGATACGGGCCGACCCGGTGTTACGATCGGTTGGGAGAGTGCTGGGAGGGCTTGAGGAAATTGTGCCGGTTTAGTTCGATCGTGAACAAAATGATTAAAGTTAAATGATTTTAAACGATAAACTATCACACATAATTTCGGGTTATAAGGTTTCTCTTTATTAATATAAATCAATAGATCGGATTATTAGAATAATACCAAATACTATCTTCTACAATTGCTAACTACTTGTCCCCCTCCATAAGCTAAAACTAAACCTTTATATATTTTTAATTCGTATGGGAGCTTTAATCACTCGATTGGAGATTTGATCACCCGTTTGGAGACTTAATCACACGTTTGGAGACTTAATCACCCGTTTGGAGACTTAATCACCCGAGACTTGATGGAGATCTAATCTATGCCAAAATAAGAAATACATAACGATAAAATAATAATACTAACTAAAAATAAAAAATTGAGCATAACACCGTTTGCCAAAATTAATCGGCCCGGTCGACCGGGCCTATCATATTGTAAAAAAAATTATTATAAACATTTTTTTGGTTTAACTACGACAGTAGTTCGTATTTATCACTTTTAAAAAATGGTTCAAAATTGTTGTAAAGAACGAATTGTATTACTTTGTTCGTATAAGAATCTATACGGCTTGTATCAAAATGTACATTCTATCATTACATTTTTCCTTAAATAACTAGATGTTCAAATTATTAAATTTGATCAGATCTGTAAGGTATGAGGCAAACATACCCCTATTTTAGTTCTGGTCATCCGGGGAATGCATAAATTTTAAGATAAGAATTATATAGATAACCAAATGGTGTGTAAAATAGTATGTTACAGTACTGTATTAAGGATTGATTTTTTAGAATTGGTATTTTACACCTAATACTAAACCGAAAAAAAACCCACTGAATCAAACGTTAGAACGATTTTATAATATTTGGATTTTAATTAATTTTGTATGAGCATATTATTAGTATAAAATTGCTTTGAACATGCGCATGCATTCATGACATCTCAAATACATATCAATAATTTTTGTTAAAAATTGCCGATCATTTGACCAGATTTAAAATTGTTAGTTCTAGTTCTGGTCAGATGATCTGCGAATGTTACCAGAATTATAACGATGGGTTTTTCTATTTTATGATTCCTTGCTACAATAATAATTTTGACAGGTCGGTTAACCTCCTCTAACCGGTCAATATCGGTTACGGTTATTGACCGGTCATGACCGGTCATGACCTGACCGAATCCACCCTAATTTTGGTAGGATTTATATTTTTAAATCGAGATCCCCGCTTCAGTTGCGACAAGCATTAAACTAGACTATGAGTATATACTATTTAAATTTTATTCCATTCATATTATGCTTTAGTGCATGATGTAAAGGGCTTTTATTAATTCATACATTTAAACTAAGCTATTAAATTCTTGAATAAATACTATCAACTCTTTTAATAACTGGTATTCGCGATATTACATATCGGTGTGCCCTTTGCCTCACTTCCGTGAAACTCTATTCCTGGCACACACACATGCATTAATTCCTGGCATTTATAGATCATAATTAGAAATCATAATATTTTAATTGAATATTCATGTTGACAGGTATTATTTTAGGATTGAGGTTATCAGATTTTAAAATTATTAGATTTATATAACAGAAACGTACATGAAAGATTTTAAAAGATTTGGCAGGTTGTCATCTTTGGTTTTGAGAGGTCATGTTTCTTTAAGCTATCTATCAATCCTGCCAGGTTCGCGCCTAAGTCATCATCAAGACGTTGTTTATTCATGAATAATCGAAAAGTAGGAAGAGCTCTGATTTCTTGAGCTACAGATATTTCCTTTACAAAAAAAAAAAGCCAAATCAATAATTATGTTTGATTGTAAAAAAAAAATATATATATAATTATTATAAATTTAATAATTACTATCTGCGTGTCAACGTTAACTCTAAGAAATTTGACATTTATAAATTGGTTTGAAAGTTCTTCAAACTTACATGACATCAACATGCATGGAACGCTCCAATTGGTAAAAAAATTAACAACTACCTAATAAATTTAATAAATTAAATTAATTTTAATCATTATTACATACGAGCTGGTCTCCAGCATCTTCTAATTGCTGATCAAAATCTACAATATTTCGTATTTCATAAGACATTTTTGATTCACATTTTTTGAACTCTTTTCAATTAAAGATGAAGAAAAGATAAGTACGTTTATATTTTTTTTTAAAAAAACATTCACTTTGGCGCACTATAAATTCTCCTATTTTAGAAAGTATTATGGCTATCAGTCTTTTCTATTTTGGGTAGGGTTAATTTTAAATCGCATATCACAAGTATTTACTTCGTGTGTGAGAAAATTATACGTACGTACGTACGTATTAGCATGAAATATATATTTCAGGTGACGTATGCGTACGAAAAAATGTGGTATGCCGAAAGCAATTCGGTTAGGCCAGAATAGCCATTAATCTAAATTGGGAATACTATAAGCCAACGTGGGAAAGAACCACGGAATCAGATAAGTAGAATTAATATTTATAATCGTGATAGAATACTGACGACATCAGGAGCAAGTATAAGAAGGGCACGCTACAGGCAGATCGACAACTATCTGTGAATTTACATAGAATTCACGTGGATCCCGCCATTTTTAGTACATAGCTTAAATTTATCAAAGTCGGTGAGACCACCGGCTAATACTACGCATCTCAAATTCAATCGATGACGGCGATACCTGATGCAATTATAGTATTTATTTCTTGTAGCATAACTGTCTCGGTTTTTACATCAATTTCACTAATATATGTTGCTCACTCTCAATAAAGAGCATTCTACTTGCTAAAATGCATCCAAATAATAATATATTACATGCGTGCAATGTTTTTCGCTACTGTTCTGTATAAAATCATCTGAAAATTTGTAACAAGCAATTATTATGATATTCTCGAAGTCTGTAATTTTTTGCGACATTTTTAATTAATAACATTATTGTAAGTTCTATATTACGACATTTTTAATTATTCACATGAGACACTCTTGATTGTAATTTTCCTGAACAATGTTGTAGTATATAATCATCACGTATATATTTAACAAGACTTGTAATGAGTTATGCGAAATATAATTTTTTTTACATCAAATTTTAAAAAGATTAATTTAGTCCAGATCACCTCGATGAAGGTCTAATTTTGTTCTCGCACGATGTATATTTTAACTAATTAATATAAGAATTTGAACCTTGGTCATCAAACCAATCAATTAATTAAAAAAAAGAAAATTTTTACTCATTATTTTTCAGTCATCAAATGAACACTTAAATTCAATATTTTTTTTAAGTGATCTGGGGTCTTGGGTATAAGCCCTATTTAACATTATTTAGTAAAAGTGGCATTGTACTGTGCATTAAATTTTCTTCAACTACTTTTTCATCCTGGTACGTACGGAAATTATCACAATTTTTTTAACTATATCTAGGAATGTAACCGTAACATTTTTTTTAAAAATTTCTTTATCGTTTATCGGATATTTATGCATAACGTTATACAATCTGCAGCTTTTGTTATAATAAAATGATCATTCTATATTGAAATAAAAGTGATGAACGTAGTTTTAGTATTGTATCTGATAGCTAATGATCCTAATAAATAGAGAAATTACCAATTTTTGCCTTGGTTAAAATAAATTGGTTTATTTTATTGACATATAATTTACTAAAGGTATAGGTAAACATTTGTTAAATCAAATCTTGTATATAATTGTATTCAGTCGTCCATTATTGCATGCTCTATCTAATACTTAAATTTAGATTTGGACCCAAACATGAAGCATACTAAATACTCATTTTCTACATTTTTATAAATTTTGTTAATATTTTTTAAAATTTATATCAAGCTCGATTTCTAATGCATTATATAACGACCTAAAATTTAAATTGACTACATATAGTACATGTTGGCTTAAATATCACATACCTAGTACAGTCAATCCTTGTTAATCATGATCTCTTACATCACGACATTCGATCACCACGTCGCGCAGCACCGCGACACTATTTTACATAATTCTATATAGAAATATATATAAATTTATATAAATAGAAATGTAAATCTATATTAGTTTTATAAAGTTTTTGTAAAGATACATAAAACATAATTCTACGTAAAAACAACTTTGATATAGTACCTGCTCTCAGCCTAACTTTAAACCTAATCTACTTTAATTAAAAAAATTTTCGTTATAAGAATTTAGATGCTATCCCCTTTTATGCTTGTATTACTTTCACAAATAAGCGCTTTGAGAATTAAGATCTATATAGAGATAATATATAATCTTAATACATTGAAACTAATTTCTTAAATTTAACTTCAATAAAGTGCTGAATTTAGAATCCTTAATCTCTGCATGATAATAATACACTAAGAACAAACGTTCAGTACATATTCAGCAATCATTCACAAGTATGTACTACCGAAATTTGAATAAGCCTCTATTGAAAATGACAAATTTAGTTTATCTCGAACAAGTTTAAATATGTGTAAGTAATTTTTATACTTGTTGCGCCGTACGTTTAACGGTCAAAATTCTAAAATTAGGTAAATTTTGTAAATTTAGTGAATGCAAAGATATAAAATAATTTAATCGCGCAAAAAAGCGATAATTGTTATGAATCAAAGTAATTCGATCCTTAACTTTATAATATGCGACTTTAGGCACAAAAGCACAAAGTTTTTCTTACAGTAACTTTTGGCACAACACGTCTGCAACTATTATCACAAATCACTTTAAGATGAATATATATGAAGAAGTATAATATTTTTCGAAAGCCGTAACACTAGCGCTAAATAAAGCGCTAAATACAACAGTTGTTGGACGGCATACATGTATTCATTGATAAAATTTTGAATGATATTAAGAATCGTAAAGCAAGGTCACCAGATAGAGTAGTAAATTTAATTTAAATATCTCGATTACCATCGATTCAAATCCGGTAAAAGTTCTTTTATTTAATTTTCAAATTACAGTACTGTTACTAATGATACCAAATTTTGTATACAGTTAAAATCTGATATGTTTGAGTTTATTTTATGCAGTATTTTTGTGATTTTACCAATTGTCTGAAAGATATGCTCGTACAAATTAACTAATCTAATTTAAGCCGAAACACACCAAAACTTATACTGTACAACTTTTCAAAGTGTTAAATGCATACATGTCAATCTAGATTTTTTAGCGTCCTTTCTAAAGTAATGAAAGCTTTTAATTTAATTTTTGGACTACGAAAATAATCCGATAATAATATAAAAAGAACCTTCCGACCTTTTTATAATTCTAAATTAATATTTAATTCTCGATTCATGTTACATACAAAATTTCAGACTTATTAGTTGTTATCATCATGGACAAAAAATATTTATTTTTAATCATTTATATTTTCTTACCTGCTTGAATGAAATTTCGACTATTCATTGCCAATAACTGAAAGACCTCAGTCTCTCTTAATAAAACGTTATAGTGGTGACGATGAAAACAAAGTCCATGTATTTCTGCTATCGCTAATTTCGATGCCGATTTCAAGGTCAATTAACGTTCATGCAATTCAATAAGGGCTGTGTTTATGTTTCTGGCTTTTTTGGTAGTGGATTTGTTGGAAAAGATTATTGCGTTACTATGGTAGATTCTTCAGGGAAAGTTCTTTATTATATTACTAAAGATCTAGATCTTAAAATTAATGATGATAGCAGTACATGTACATGTCCAATTTTGGCCTAACTAGATGAAGTTGCTCTTGATTGTGATGGAGAAGGCATTCTATCCGATAAAGGTTCATTATCAAAACGAGATGAGAAAAGTGTATATGCTGAGTTGTCTACACCAACGAAAAGAGTGGTTGCAGAACTTTAGAAATCAGTGAAAACATTTAGTTTATTATATGTATATTATAATTTTATCACACAGGTCTTATAAGAAGACTCGTATTCTTTTTGAAAGCTTGTTCATATGGGTATATATGAAACATATGATTTTATATATAATTATACGAACGTTTTATTTTTATAACTTTTGCTAAACTCTATAGTTATTTAGTTCAGATATTTTAAAATTGTAATAGCGGAACAAAATCATATAGAGCGTCAAATATATATATATATATATTTAAATTATCATCGGCTACGAAAATCAGGCGAAAATGTAATTTTATTTTAGAAAATATAATGTTACATGTTGAGTTAATTCTTTAAAGAGACTTTTAAATTAAGGAATTTGCTTGTATGGAGAATTTGAATAATTACATTTTTCGTAATTTAATGCAATACTTCACATTCTTTGCGATGCTCTGTCACCTTATTATGATCATTATTCTTTGCTTGAATTGTTCGTTCATTATCATTATTTGTTCCTAATCTCTTGCTTGCATCTCGTTATTCTTTGCCTATGTAAGAATGGATAAAAAGAAAGATCCTTGAAATTATGAAAGCAATGCTTCTCAAACTCAAATAAACATAATTTTGTGATTATAATTCTTCAATATATTTTATTTTTTCAAGGTTTAATATATCATTAGCGTCTCTTAAGTCTACATAATGATGAATATATTATATATGGTATACAGTATTATATTTTAAAAGTAACATGTGGGAATATTATTTGCTCTATCTTGTAATAATAAAGCTTATTAATGAATAACGACAGAACTAAATGAATTAATAATATTTATTTATGATAAAGTTTCTTCTTTTTACAATTTGTTTTACTTAGTCTCTTACTTTTCATTTATGACATTTAATACAGCTTTAGAAATAAAAGGTTTTACAAGCCCCCAATCATCAGAGTTAATTTCACGAATTAATTCACGAACTTCATTAATATTAACTAAATAAAAGCTTATAATTGATAAAATAAAAATTGACATAAATAAATCCTCTTTGAATTTAGTAATAAAATTTGATTTAAATATACTTACAAGGTTTCTGGAAACCAATTATATTTTCTTCTTTGATAAGGTAATAAATAAAATAATTCTATTTCAGCTAAAACCTAATCATTATAACATTATTTAGATTAATATTTTATAAATTAATTATTTTAAGACAAATATATAGTATATATTATACCTCTGCTCTTAGAATTAAAAAAGATGCTTTATAATTTATGTTCTCAATTTCATTACCAAGCAATCCGATAAATAAATTCATTAAATAAATAGTAGTAAAAAATGAAAAAAGAAACATCAAAATGATTAATGGTAGATTTTCACGCAGAACCCAATAAGAAAGTGGTGTAGAATCACCTACATTTGTAAAAAATAAATATTAATATGTCTAAATTCAGGATTTTTGTAACTAAATATAACTTTACATCTAATCGTTACCAGTAAGTAATATGTAGACAGCAAAAATAGCAGAGTCTAACCACATAAACATATTTGTATTTGCATCTGGTAGTTCAATAAGAGATGGATTTTCTTCAATAACATTATTTGAAGTTATTGGATTATATGTTGTAACCAAATTCCAGGGATCATTTGGATCAGATGAATAGCTTGGATAATCCAAAGAAACATCGATTGTAGGTCGTAATAACAAATGCAAAGTGTGTGCAAATGCGAATATAATCATTCCCAATATTATTAAAAAGGAAAATATTCTTTGTGCAACTCCAATAATCATCGCAAAGTAACCTCCAACAAATGAAGTTGCACGAAAAAAACTAATAAATTTTAATTCAAGTAATAAAGTTGAAAATGTTATAGCCCATGAAGAAAATGAACCAGTCAAAAGCCATGAAATAGAAGTTATTGTTGCAGATAGGTAAGCGCCAAGATCTTTATTATAAATATAAATATAAAAATTATTATAAAGATTATTAAAATAAATGATTTTAAATAAATATTTTCGCTTACCAAAATAATTCCATGGACTATAAATATAAGTTAATGGAGAATATATAAATTGTCGCAATTCAAAAATCAAATGCCAAAATCCTAAACTAATAGTAGTTATTAAAAAAATTTGTATAGTACTCTAAGAAATTATTTTATACAAAGTTGCTGGAATAGTAAAACTACAAAGAAAAATTGTATATATTGTCCAAATTATAAAATAATATTTTCTACCAAAAGTATTCCATTTAAAATTAATAAGTGCTTCACCATTCCAAGTGTTATAAATAGATACATCATCTAATTCTGAAAAACCGCTAGTTTCTGGGTATAATAATTCATTCCAAAAGTTGTAATTTTCAGGATAAATAACAAATTTTGGTAATGGAAAGGTTAGAAGAAATAATGAATTTTTTTCAACAAAATACATTAAATAATAATCTCTAAATAGTTTAAATAAAATTTGATTTTAATGGTTATAGATCTAATTAAAGTACAATTTAAAAAAATGTCATAAAACGAATCTAAATAAGTTAATTTAGATAATTTACTATAATTCCCATAGTGTTGAAGATGACTAAAAGGAACTCGTATCTCTAAAGAGTTTTCTAAAAAGAACTGGTCAAAGATGCAGAAAAATGATATTTTCATAATAAAGTCTGCAAAGAATATTGGATTTTTTTCTGCTATTTCTGGAGCTGATTGAGAAATTATTCTAAGTAAATATATATTTGGAAATATAGTTTCATTATTTTCAAAAATAAAACTAATACATTTATTACATAACTTTTGTAGCACTATATTTTTTTTATAAATAGAGGCTTTTATAAGCTCTTCTCCATAAAGCATAAAAAAACATTCATCTTCAATATGCTTATCAATCATTTCTTCAAAAAAGAACTTTTCAGAATCATCATCATGCTGCACAAAAGGGAAACTTTGATTTATTAAATTTTCTAATATATATAAATAAGATGGTGGTGGAAAAAAATAATTTGGAGTTTTAAAGATTTTTGAAATTCCTGAGTTTTGCCAGAAATAAATCAACTGAATTCCTTTTTCTATGCTAAATTTCCAAATCATAACACCTATTGTTGTAAATATGACCAAATCATCATTATCTAGACATTCACACCTAATTACAAATTTGGTTCCAGATTTAAAATAATATGGATAAATATCAACACTATTTGAATTATAAGGTTCAGTTTTAAGAGATTGTGCCTTAAGAATACTACGGTTTTTATCACATTGTAAAGTCCATTTAACAAGATACTTTTCAAATAATAAATTATTAGTTATTTCTTCTTGTAGTAGCTCATCCCAATCATTTAAAAGTTTTAAAATATTTTTTAAAATATTTTCTTTAACTGATGATATAAAGATATTATTGAAGTCTTTCAATGTCTCTCTTAAATAGGATATCCATTTTTCTTCATCTGGTATTAGTTTCTTAATTACCAGATTTTCACCAATAAAGCCAATAATTTTATCAAATTTTACAGTACATGGATACTGTATTTGGTTCTGTTGATCTGAACAAATAAAAAGCTTAGTGGCATCTACAGGGTCAGAATTTGTAAATGGATCCCTTAATTCATAAATTTTGGAATTGTTTTTCTGATCTTGAGATATTATAAGAAGTCGTGCTCCAATTTTGAATCCGATTAAATAAAATGCATTTATAACAATTTTCTTTTTATATGTATCTTAAAATAATAATACATATTAGTCATTAAAATTCAATTACATATGTATTCATATTTTATTAAAAACTTACAGGTTGCAAACTTCATTCCATTTTTGGCTAAATAGACAGTTAAACATGGAAAATTATTTCTTATAGATGCAAATTTTGTTCCATGCACAAATAATAATAACTCATCCTCATCATCACTAAATTTTATATCTTTAACATCATAACCTGGATCAAATAAAAAATATGCCTCAAATGCTAAAGTTTTAATGTCCCATTTTGTAATACTTCCTAAACCATTATCGTATATAAATATTTTTCCTTTAGGTGATATAAAAATATTTGTATTTTCAGCTCCCCAAAATCCCAATTTTATAGTTGATTTATGAATTAATTTAGAACTATTATTCTCGGTAAAAATATAAGCACATGCCTTACGCGCTGGGGATATACTGATTATAATTAAATCACCCTCTTTTAGAAATGCTAGACATTCAAGTTCAAGTTTAAAACCTAGAGGACTTGGCAGGCACTGCTCCCTTTTTTCAAAATTAAAAATTCCTAAAAACAATTTATATATACAAGTAATATTATTAGCAAAAAAAATAAGCTTTTTGTTCCTTGACATATATTAATATATGCAGCAGTAACTTTACTAATTATTTTCATGATTCCATTATTTTCCTATTGACATAATGACTAAGAAAAAAAACTTACCAATTTTTGATCGTCCATCATCGTTTCTGAAAATTAGCATCGAAACAAGTTTATTGTCAGAAACAGCAAAAAATTTTGAATATCCATATTCATCAAAGTTTTTATATTTCTCATTTATAAATAATTCAGGGCATTTGACAAAATCAACATGATGTTGTAAAATTGTATTTTCATGTTTCAATTGCTTGCATATCATCAATATTATCATCAATAATTTTCCAGCCAACTATAGATCTATCCTCACTGCTCCATGTAGCAACATATTTCATATTAGGTGAACTTACTATCTTTGTTACCGGTTTACCATTATGCGGAATAAAATCTTCTAAATCTTCTGTAATTTGAATATGTTGTTCTGGGGGCTCCATTTTTTGTCACTACACAATTTTAGTATTGACAAAAACTAAATTTATAATTTTTATAACGGTAAGCTGGCTTAGATCTAAGTAAAATTGTATAAATTTAATTATTGTCACGGAAATTTTAAATATTTTAATTTTAGGGCTTAGAATTGTTTTGATAAAAAAGGCACAAGGGATTTTGGCAGGTTTTATATTTTTAAATCAAGATCCTAATTTCAACTTCAGCCGCGACAATTATTTTACAGGCTTTTTATTTATTGACTTTTAAAATTTTAGGACATAGGAATTTATTTTGATAATAAAAGATGCAAGAGGAATTTGGCAGGGTTTATATTTTTAAAACAACGCGACAATTATTTTCGGGTTTTATTTATTGACTTTTAAAATTATAGATAAATATTTATGATTTTAAAAATCATTAACGTATAAAGTCAAAATTTATTGTATCTAATCCATTTATTCATACTGGTACCATTTTTATCTAATTAATTAACTTTAGCATACAATAAATAAGGCTCAAACCCGACAAAACGATTGTGATAGTCATAGAAGCGGTATATTATTAGGGATCAATTTTTGGTGCTCCATTGGAAATTTTTAATATAACTAGGAACATGATCATTCATATAGGCTGCCTGCCACCCATAATAAATATGTTAAAGATAGTGGGTTTATTCGTTTTATTCTTATTTTTATTTTGGAAAGAAATCTTAAGCTTTTTCCGTCATTAGATGTTTCATCTTGAATTTAATGCAACAACTTTGGCTGCATTAGTTAAAGCCTTTAGAAATGATCATACTGTACTGTGATCCGCACAGCCCATACAGCATGACCTTATCGCTTGCCAAAATAAAACAGTTATTGGATGTTACCTTCACATTCAATAAATATATTGCTATTGGATAATGTGGCTTAACATGAAATTGACTGATAGTATTTGTTTATTTGTTATGTATCCGAAGTTGCGCTGCCACTAGATGTAAATATCGTAGGCGGGAATGGAATTTAAGAGGATTCGGAATTTATATATAAAACCCATTTTTGGGTTGATTTTATCATATATACGGTACACCCTAAACCTAACCCTAATTTAACTACGAAATGTACTGTATTTGTATAAACAGTTTAAATTAACCAGTTAAGCAGGATTACATCACAAATTATATATCGAATCATTTGAATCATTTTGCAATTTTGTAAAATAAAAAAATATGCCAACTCATTCAGGATACAATTTCGCACATCATACGATCTTATAAAACCAATAAAAAAAATTTCGCAATTAAATTAGAGTTAGGGTCTTGTAGTGATTGGCGTCGTAAATGGCTAATTACTACAATTATATTTACTACATATATTACTACATGGTCTTTTTTAAACCGTAATTGTAGTATTACTTACTACATGTATTAATACTTACTACATGTAGTAATACTTACTACATGTAGTAATACTTACTA
>QKWP01000542.1:123102-143303 GCA_003550325.1 Gigaspora rosea
ATAAATACTACATGTAGTAATAAATACTACATGTAGTAATAAATACTACATGTAGTAATAAATACTACATGTAATAATAAATGCTACATGTAGTAATAAATACTACATGTAGTAATAAATACTACATGTAGTAATAAATACTACATGTAGTAATAAATACTACTTGTGGTAATAAAAATTATATATAATAATAATTACTACATGTAGTAATATTTACTACATGTAGTAAATATTATTACAATTACTACTTTTTGTAGTAAATAATTACTACATTACTACATTCATGATTTGAATTACGACGCCAATCACTAGGGTCTTGTTAGTGAGTTTGGGTTAGAGGACTATGGTTATACAAAATTTTGCAAGGAAAGTTTTTTTTTTTTTTAGTATGCAGAAGGCAGTTCATAGGCAAAATTTTGATTTTTGGATTATTTTTAGTTTTTTTTACGTTTTTTACGTTACAGTTAGTGTTCCACAAAAGATCCGGTCCGTATACCGGACCGAATCCGGACCTTTATTAAGACCGGTCAGAAACATAAGCTAGCCTTTCTGTTTGGTCAAAAATGTTCATAATGTAGATAATAAAGTGACATAAAAGACGAGCAGAGTCATCAGAGAGATACGGAGGGCAATATTTTTTTCTAGCGGGGGGTTTTTTTTAGAGACAGACTGGATCCGGATCCACAACTTGGATCTCGGATCGGATCCGTACCTTTAAAAATACCCGCCCAGTCCGGTTCATGCGGAACACTAGTTACAGTAAACTTGATCTCGAAATTTGATTAGCTAATGAAATTTCTAAACTGGTATTTTAAATACTATTTATTCAGAGCGTATGTTCTGTTATATATATGAAATTCAGATTTATTATTTTATTATTTGTCCAAAAAGATGATATAAAAAATTTGTATAAAGAATTAACCATAGGGAATTTTTCAATTAATCAAATCAATTTCTATCACTTACGTAAATTTATACATACATATCTGATATACATGTATAAACTGCGGAGCTTCGCCCGAGTGGCTTTGAATTTAACAACAGTTTATAAGACTGTAGTTGCTAGTTTTCAATTCATTGCATTTTTCAAATCCATAATTTTTTAACATAATAAATAAAATGAATAATTCTCGATTATCTCAATTTTCAAAGACACCTACATTTAGTTCTTCAATAAAGACATTATTGAAGTCTTCTTCTGTTAATTTATTTCTGATTTTTGTCCCTTTTGGAATTGTGAGCAAGTTCGCAATTTGGTCAGATACAACAATTTTTTTTCTGAATTTCTTGGCACTTATTCCTTTAACGTGGCTACTATATTATGGTAATTTTTAAGTATTCTAGTAAATATCGTTGATATCCTTTTCTGGTATATTATTAATGCAATTTATCCGCAGTGACAAAAGAAATTTCTTTAAATGCTGCATCGTCAGTCGAATGGTGGCTATGCAATGTATTTGGCAATTTTGGCAATCTAGTTGAATTTATCACTTACACCCTTATGCTCCATGATGGACTAGTTAGTGTAGTTCAAGGTATATATCTTGTCAATCAGCATACTTTTTCTTTTTGTTGTATTCATTGTATTAAAAGAACTGATGCACGATCAACTTTTAACCAGCATCGATTTTTGGCTCAATCTTATCAGACTTGCTTTCAGTATAAATCAATATAATTCCTCGAGATTACAATTATCAAAAAATTTATCTGATTAATAAGTAACTATTAATTGTATTCATTTTTAGGTTTACGGATATAGTTGTTTTCATGGTGGTTCATTGTAAATTCATAAATTCATATTCTGTTGTAAATTTGCATCATATTATTCATTTAATAATTATTATCCACATTCCTGATTCAGTTATAAGGAAATGAAGTTCAATATTTTTGCTGGACAAACATACACATCCTTTTTAATGTTGATTGTTTCCGTGATCATAATTCCAACAGCTTATTCAGCAACAATTATAAATTCAGATGAACGAACAGAATTGGATATAAGTCGTAAAATGTCAATAATCTTGTTGTTTATATATATTATTTACATCTATTTTAGGAGTCAAAATCACAACAAGTATTATAAAGGTCAATCAAAGGCGAAATCAAAAACAACGCTTTATGTAACTATACCTGTGTAAGTTGTGTTTTATTTAACCAAAATTTGAAATACATAATTAATAAATTTCAAATTTTACATAGGCTAATTCTTTTAACAACTATTGTTACTATCTGTGCAAACTCTCTTTCTAAAAGTATCGTTGGTTTGGCCGAAAGTTGGAATATCTCAACTAAATTTATAGGACTTATATTAATTCCAAATGTTGGTAACGCATCTGACTAGTATGTATTTTTAATATTTTATATTTACCGCATTTTCGCCCCTGCGCGTTATTTCGCAAAAATATGGTAAGTTTTCATACCGATATTAACACATTTATTTATGCATTAGTTTAAATTCAATTGCACATGTTCGAAAAAATAAAATGGAGTTGTCTCTTGGTAATTTTTATATATTTGGGGGTGAGTCAATAGAAATCAAGAAAATTTTTTTAGTAACTTTTTTTAAAAGTTTAAATAAAAATAACTTAAAAACTTGATCAAATTTGATAAATTTTTTTAAAATTAATTCTATAAGTTTATGACATTAATTTTAAAAAAATTTTATCAAATTTGATTAAATTTTTGTTAAGTTATTTCTGTTCAAAGGTTCAAAAAAATTTTATTATAAAAAATTTGCTTGATTTCTATTGACTCACCCCATTTATTGACTAAGGTTGTTTTCTAGCGCCTCCGTCTATGGTTGATAAAATGTTCTGATTAGTTAAAAAAAACATAAATTAATTGTGCTTAATAATTTCGGTCAAAAAACGTAGACATAATATTTTACACAATGAATTTTTTAACAAAATTGATATTAGAATTACTTCAATTAATCGAAATAGTTGAGCAACATCTTGATTAAAAGCAGATCACATTGAGAGAGCTATTTGAAAACAACCTAAATATGAAATGTCATTGTAATTTATGTTGTTTTTTTTTTTTTCTGAAGACACATCTATTGGATCATCCATACGAATTACTTCAGGCATAGCACCTATTCTAGTAATAATAGGGTGGCTAATTAATCAGCCACTAACTTTATATTTTGAGGCCTTTGATATGTGTATGCTGCTTTTTTCTGTTTGGATTGTTAATTATTGTCTTCAGGTATTAAAATGTATTTTATACTAAATAGCTGTTATGTTTTTTTTTGCTAAATATTTTTGTGATTTTAAAAGGACGGAAGATCAAATTGGTTACAAGGTTCTATGTTATTGGTAAGCAATTTTGCTTCATAGCATTACACTGTAAAATACTTTTATATATTTTTCTTTATTTATAAACTCTTATATAGTCTTCCTACGCAATTATTGGGACGGCTATATTCTTTTACCCAGATAAAAATTAATAAAATCCAAAACTTTCTATATTCGTCAACTTTTGCAGCATCAAAAAAAATAAAACAAGAATGTTATTGTTTTTTTTTCAACGCGTTTATCTATTTACAAATATGTAATTTCTGTGACAAATGTTCATTCCAATAGCTAGTTAAACTTAAAACCAATAAAATTTACAATACATAATACTTATCAACTAATTGAAAGTTGTAGAGCTCGTCGAGACGCATCTATCAGTAGTTAGATTATCCAAATCGGCCCAATGGATGGCGAGATATCATCAAAAATGATTGGCTAACTAAACAAATATTGTTTATATAGAGTTTTTACGATATAGCACCATCCACTGGGCCGATTTGGATGATCTAACTACCATTAGATGCATCTTGACGAGCTCTACAACTTTCAATTAGTCAACAAGTATCATTAATTAGTAAAAAAAAGTTTAAATAGAAGCATACCACATTTCATCTATGATCATTCTACAGTTGACAGGCAGATTATCAATTAAGTAACTTGTTTAAAATATAAAAATATATTTATATAATTCAAACCAAACTAGTTTGCAAACTTCAAATCAAACTCAAATCAAACTTAGTATAGTATAGTATTTGGGTTTGGTTTGAATTTGATTATTTTTTATTTGAATTTGGGTTTGATCTCAAACTTTATAAAATTTATAGTTTGAGTTTGGTTTGATTTGGGGTTTGATCAAACTCAAATCAAACCCAGATCAAACTTTTGGAACCCTAAATGTGAAACATACAGTTATGAACTCTATACCTTCTTGAAAGTTGTAAAGTGCCTGGTCAAGTTTATAATTTCTGTGTTTATGTATATGACTTTGTGTGAATTTTCTTTCTCAGGGCACAACAGGTTTATTTGCTACACATATCCAACGTGTTTAGTTGTCATTTCTTTTTTAGGGTCCTTGCTTTTTGTTGCTTCAGGTTGTCCAAAATGTTTGCAAGCCATTGTTTGTCTCTGAATATCTCCATTTTTAAATCTTTTAGTATGATAACAATGTGTTTTAAATCTCTTTCTTTTTCATACTTTCTTAGCTCATTCATAGTATGATCCCAATTATTAAACACTATATCTATTTGCAATTTATAATGTTGATTGTTTTCAAGATTTTCTATACTATTTTAATCTATATTATATATCACATTACTACTAACATCAAATTCAGCCTGGTTAATATTATACAGTATATCAAATACATTATCCAAATAATCCCACTTGTGAAAAGTTGCATTCTCCTGAAATTCTTTATAATAAGTACTTTCTGAATCTATTACAAAGTTTTTTTCATGTTCAATTTGGTTTTCAACTCTAAATTCATTCTGATTACTTTTATATAGTAGATCAGTTTCATTAATTGCATTATTCCACTCAGAAAACATTATGCTCACTTAAGCTGTTTTGTGGTAAGTATCTTCAGAATTCAGTGTGTTATACAATTTATTATTATACATTGCATCATTACTAAAATTGATTCTATTTATCGCATTATTCCAATTACAAAACATTATATTTGCTTGGCTTTCCTGTAATACTTAATCAAATTAATATATAATATGTTGTAATACAATTATACACTTCTTGATTATCAAGGTAAGTAGTATTGAATGTAAACTGATCAGACATAAGTGGTATCAAACATAAGCGGTCAAATACAAGTGGTCAAATATAAGTGAAAAACTAGAAAATTTCTTGATTATCAAGCTAAGTAGTATTAAATATAAACTGATCATGTATAAGTGGTATCAAGTATAAGCAGTCAAATGCAAATGGTAAAGCATAAGTGAAAAACTAGAAAATGGTTTTGTTTTTTTGATTGATATAATTTATTAAACTATACTATTTCTTAAACTGTAATCCAGGCAAATTTGCTTGGATTTTTTTAGAAATATTACAATTTTTTAAATAAAATAAAAATTAATTAAGAATATGAGTATACTTTATTTATAGAATATTTCTTTAAAATATATTTTATAAACTTTATTATGAAAATTTTTTAAAATTATTAATAAACTTTAAAGCAATAAAAGTTTAAAGTTTTTATTTTAAACTTTTTACTATAAAATTTTTATTTAGATTTTCTAAATTTTATATGTTTCTATCTATAAAAAAAAATTTATTTCTAATACAATTCCTAATTTTTACAAGTAAATCACAAAAGTTGCAATAATAAAAGTTGTAACCCTTTTTATAAACTATAACATTCTATTAAAAATCAGGTAGCTAGAACTAATATTTATAGAGTTCACCAAGAATAAGTAAATAATTTTTTTGGTTAAAACATTTTTTAAAATTTGCCTATTTTTAGCTTATTAGCAACTTAAACATTTTTTCTTATAATATAAAATTAAATACTACTATAATATAATTCTTAATTTCAAATATTATCAAAAAAACTTTTATTTAAATATTTTAAGTTTTAAAAAATATAAGGTAAAAAGGGGTAATTTGGTAAAGTTAACATAATTAATATAAAAACTTTTTTATTTTAATAAAAATTTTTTATTTTTTGTATTAAACTTTACATATGATTTAGAATTATTTTATAAAAAAATTAGTCATATAACATCTTGTTTTAACATGACATTAAATGGATTATAAATTGTATCAAAAAGCTTAATTTTAAAGAGGTAGGTAATTTGGCAAATTTATAGTATCTTGTGTGATACAGTGGTAAGAATTGAATAATTTTTATACTATTCAATTCGTCTTGATAAGATGAATCGAATAATATAAAGTCTATCCGATCCTGATCACAAGATCACAAAATATCATCAATTATATGTTGCACAAAAATGATTCTTGAGGGTAATTTGACGTAGTATAAACATGACAAAGAATCAAAAATATTTTGTGACCTAGTGATCAGAACCAGGCAAGCTTGATACCATTTGGTTTATCTCATCGAGATGAATCGAAAGATATAAAAATTATTCGATTCTGATCATTAGATAAGGAGATATTAAAATTTGCCAATTACCTGTATTTGCCAAATTACCCCTTTTTACCTTATATCATAAGCATATTTATAGCAATTTTCCAGGCAAATTTGCCTAGATTTGCTTACAGTTTAAGGGATACTATTTTAATTACATTGTAAGAAATTATTAAACTATACTAAATAATATTTTAATTACATCATAAGAAAAAGGTGGTATCATAGTGCTATAGCACTATAATAATATTTTTTTATTTTATATAGCAAATAAAAAATTTTATTAATAGCAACTTTTTTAATATTTATTATCTAAAAAGTTATATAATTTATATAGTAAAACATATAAATACTATAAAATCTATAAAAATTTTTGAAGTTAAATTTCTTAAAATCTACTGTATAAATTTTTTAAACTATTTTTTATTTAAAAGATATAATTTAATAGAATTTATAATTTTGTTTTTATTTTATAATTTTGAAAACTTAGCTCAGTATATAGATTTTATTAAATTATACTATTTTTAATGTGTTTTTTTAATTGAATAACTTTGAAGCCTAATTTCTCTATAACCTGTAATTCAAATTTAATAAAATTTATATAGTATATTTATTACATGCACACCAAGGCACTTGCATAATACAAGCATGTTACACTACATATTTGGTCTAAAAATAGCCAATATATGTTTTTTAAAAAAATTTTTTATTTTTTTTTGAATTAAAAAAGGTTTAAATTATTATTAATTATAAAAATATAACTATAATATAATAGTAAAAATAATATAAATAATTAATTTAAAAGATATTTTATTAAAGAATATTTCTATTTGTACAGGGGGTGTTTGAACACTGTACTACACAAATCATATAAAAAAATGCATATGCAGATCATTTTTGTACAACAAACATAAAGAAAAAAAATTATTTGTATCTTAAAATTTTGCTTAAGAAACAATCTATGTGCTCTAAGAAAACAAAATTCCTTGTAAAATTTTGGTATAAAACCCTATCCTAGATCTTAACCCTAAACTCTAATATTATTTTTATTTTAATAAAAAATCTTTTAAGTTATAAAAATTATTATACCCGTGTTCAAACACCCCATGTACAATTAGTTATTTCTTTATTAAAATATAAAAAAATTATATATATACTATTAATAATTTATTAATTTACAATTACAGTAAAAAATTGATTTAAATTTGGTGTACAAACCTTTTTTGCACTGCACCATATTTATAAAAATATTTGTCACATTCATATAACGGACAGCATTTACACACCAGTGATAATAAAGTACGTAACGTAATTTTGGTATCACCACTAAATATTAAATGTCCTCCGTTATGCTCCAGAAATAAATTGAAGGATCTAGAATTCTCAGCCTTTTGCTTAGAAATAATATGTCAAGAAATAATATGTACTTAATTGTCCAGAGTGAAGTACATTTTTAGGTCACTAGCATTTTGCCCGCCTGTTTGCCCATGTGATCTGCACATACTAGAATTTTATCCGTATGTCCATACACATGACCAACAACAAATGATTGGTACAATAAGCCTAACCAAAATTTTTCCGACTGTGACCAAACATATAAATGATTGAACAATTTTTTAATTCACTCCGGATTTACAACAGCATCTGTTTTCCAAGTAGTAAAAATGTGCCAATGCACATTTTTTTGGTTTTCCATTACATAAAGCAGCATAGTGTAGCATGTATACATTATGTAATCATGCATCCTGATAGTGGATCGGAATGTGTAAATGCTATCACCGATTGAACAAAGTGCATTGGCATTTGTTTAGTAAGGTTCATAACTCCTGTATGCGGCAAAAGAACCTCATATTTGATGATCAGGCTCTGCGGCTATTTATGTTGTTACATAATGATATTCGATTCATAATAGCCATACTTAATAACTCTTTGGCTATTTTGTCTATTTTAAAAAGTTGCTTTTTAAATTTATTTACATCGTCTTAATTTTAATGATTCATTCTATCCTCTAACTTTCAAATAAACATCAAGCTATACAATGTTTAACAAATCGATATAACAATCCGGAGTTCCGGGTGATCTATACCTATTTGGCATAAAAAATTTTTTTGTATACCGTGCTTATCAATGCTTATTTGTTGCAGAAAAGATTGATCCAATAGCATCATCTTTTCCAATTTTTTTAAATCTCATGAAGCTAAGTTAAACCTCTTTAAAAGTGTCATATATAATATAAAATATAATATTTTTTATTAATTTGGTTAAATTAAAATTATATAATAGTTTCTATATTCACTTTTAAATTTAAAATGTTTATATTACAATACATTATGCGACATTATGTTTATAATGCCCATCTCTACTTAATAGCAACTATTCTATATGTATTTCTGAAGCCATTGCTGAATTTAGCTTGCATCCATTGTGTATTCTCTATAAAGTGATTGAAGCCTTTAGATTTCGTATACATATGTATATGCATTATACTAATACGTACGTACGATGCAGGAAATTTAAAAACCTTAATCTCTATATAAAGATAATACATAAACTGGTAGCACATCGGAAATAAATTTCTTAAATTATCAATCTCAATAAAAGTGAAGAATCAAAATTTTCTCAATATTTTCGCGTGTAAAATAATATACGCCAAAAACAATATGTACAGAATTTCAATCATTCGATGCATATAATTCTGAACTTTAAAGGTCTGCTGCTATTGAGAATGACAACTTTAGCTGAGTCGGCTGAATTTCATTCTATATAAAGTGATTGAGGGTTTAGAATTATAAATTGAAATCCTAAATCATTTTCAACAATAAAATGCGTATGTAAATATTTTATTGAAGTCGATAATTTAAGAAATATGAACTTTAATGTGCTAATTGATTACAGTATTTGCTTGGAATAATCTGCAGCCTATAATCAAGTTACACATTAAAATTAAATTAACGACTTCAATAAATTTAAGTATGTATTTAATTTCATTGTTTATATTTGTCTCTATATGGTGCATTTGTGGTTTTTAGATTTCTCGCTCCGTACATATAACTCTATAAAGTTTTATAAATATTATAAATATTATATATAATTTTATATAGGTCTACAAACCTAATGTAGAATTACATAATAAGAATTTTTATATGTAAACTACGTAATTTTTAAATATAACTTTATTTACTATTTATACAAATATAAAAATCTATGTAAATTTTATTTATATTTATATAAAAATAATTTAATTTCCTTCGGCTATTTCTCTAAAGTGGCTAAGGTAATCACAGATCGATGCACTAAGTAAAAATATTTAGCATACCTTCCCCAAACCCCTAATTTAAACTTTAAAATCTATACCAGGAACGGAGTTTTCCGTAAGTGAAAACGGAGAGCATACCAGGAACGGAGTGATGCATATCACGTAGTGATACCAGGAACGGAGTGATATTGAAAATTCACGAAGTGTATACCAGGAACGGAGTGATGCATATCACGTAGTGATGGTTATACGATAACAACACCAGGGCGTAGGATCGATTTTCCGAAAACGTGATCTTCCGACGTCAATTAGCCAATTAAAAATCAGGATCAGGTGTAACGTAAAGAAATTCATTTGTTTTTCAAAAATCGTATTTATCGCAAGATTTATACTAGCAAATCGTCTTTCTGGCCTAACAAAAAAGTTTCATCGCACAATTTTGCTATATAATGCTCCTTCTAACCACCAACATGAACCCAAACCCTAACATAAATCAATTTTTTTCTCAAAGACAATTGATGTCGGAAGATCACGTGTTCGGAAAATCGATCCTAGGCCCTGTCAATTTCGTTAAACGATGCTCCAGGATGGCGTGGCTCCGCAAAATCTTGGATCTGATTGGTCCACGTGATGCTATATGTCACTTGGTGCTTAATTTTCATCTGTCTATCGTCGCATGGACTGTCTTGATGCTTAATATAATAATATGGTATAGATCAGCAAATATAAGCACAAATACATATTTATACAGAATACTATCTTAGCGAGCCTGTGAACATGTGCATTATCAAAGTTATGATAACTAACGATATTAAACTTGATAACTTTATACACAAAATTTGGTAACCCGATGCAAATTAATTTGTCTGTTTATCTGATATTTGGCATTTTTCATTTTTTTTCGTAGGATTTTTTAATGGGCTGATTAAATGATAATCTCTGATTATCAAAGATGAGAACGAAAGAATTTGTTAATCGTTAACGCTCTCTTAAAATCNATACCAGGAACGGAGTGATGCATATCACGTAGTGATACCAGGAACGGAGTGATATTGAAAATTCACGAAGTGTATACCAGGAACGGAGTGATGCATATCACGTAGTGATGGTTATACGATAACAACACCAGGGCGTAGGATCGATTTTCCGAAAACGTGATCTTCCGACGTCAATTAGCCAATTAAAAATCAGGATCAGGTGTAACGTAAAGAAATTCATTTGTTTTTCAAAAATCGTATTTATCGCAAGATTTATACTAGCAAATCGTCTTTCTGGCCTAACAAAAAAGTTTCATCGCACAATTTTGCTATATAATGCTCCTTCTAACCACCAACATGAACCCAAACCCTAACATAAATCAATTATTTTTCTCAAAGACAATTGATGTCGGAAGATCACGTGTTCGGAAAATCGATCCTAGGCCCTGTCAATTTCGTTAAACGATGCTCCAGGATGGCGTGGCTCCGCAAAATCTTGGATCTGATTGGTCCACGTGATGCTATATGTCACTTGGTGCTTAATTTTCATCTGTCTATCGTCGCATGGACTGTCTTGATGCTTAATATAATAATATGGTATAGATCAGCAAATATAAGCACAAATACATATTTATACAGAATACTATCTTAGCGAGCCTGTGAACATGTGCATTATCAAAGTTATGATAACTAACGATAATAAACTTGATAACTTTATACACAAAATTTGGTAACCCGATGCAAATTAATTTGTCTGTTTATCTGATATTTGGCATTTTTCATTTTTTTTCGTAGGATTTTTTAATGGGCTGATTAAATGATAATCTCTGATTATCAAAGATGAGAACGAAAGAATTTGTTAATCGTTAACGCTCTCTTAAAATCATGAAACGTAAATTTTCCAAATTTGCTTCCGTTGTTTGATTACCTAATATATGCCGCTATTTTGAGCGAAAAAATAGCTAAAAAAAAGTAAATCAAATGTTTTACGAATTTGAAAGCTTTTGTGTAATGGTCTTAAGTTCAAGAACAAGTGCAAAACAAGAACAATAGCTCCGCAATAGATAAAGAAAAATTCATAAAAAATATTGAATATATTAGCAGATAATTGCATTCCACTAAATATTTCTAGATTTTCCATTTTTCGTAAATTTTTGGTCGGAATTTTTGCCGTCCAGATTACTAATTTTCTCGGAGATTTTTGTAGTTCGTAGTTTTATGTCGATCATAAAATCAAGCTCATATCCAAAATGTGATCAGTGTGCTAAAACTAAATTTGCTTTAACGCTTTTGATTGGATATACAATCCGTGATCAAAAATGATAAGACTAAAATATCGATGAGCAAGTTATGATCAAGAATGTTATCACAATTCAAATTCTAGCAATTGTATCATAATCGTACTAAATCAACCTTAACCACATGCGATATTGTGTATCGATTTGTAACAAATTCTTTGATACATTTGGAAAAATCCGGTTAAATTTACCAGGAACGTAGTGTAGTCTAATTCGTATTTTTGCGTTCGTCCATTAATTCTGATTGAATGTAATAATCGAATGATTTCATTACATAATGGTCACATTCCTGCTAACTGAAGATCAAAATCAAGTTTCGATCTTGATTAGGAATGGGTTCGGTCGGGTCATGACCGGCCATGACCGGTAACCGATATTGACCGGTGTTACAATCGAATTACTCATTAATTTCCTTTTCTTGTTTAGTATCGTATTATATTTTTATTTTTATCATTTTTATGTATTTCTTATTTGGGCAGTTTGGCGTATTCGAGGGATTTAAACCCCAAGCGAGGGTTTGAAACCCTAAGCGAGGGTTTGAAACCCTGAGCGAGGGATTAAAACCCTAAGCAAGGGGTTGAAGCCCCAAGCGAGTTATTAAAACCCCAATTGAGGGATTAAAGTTCCATACGAATTAAAAGTGTATAAAGGTTTCGTTTCTGCTTAGGAAAGGAGTAGACAAGTAGTTAACGATATTTAGTTCCTTATGAAAACCCGATGTATTGATTTATATTAATAAAGATAAACCTTATACCCATGATTATGTGTGTTAGTTTTTTGTTTTAAAACCATTTAACCTTAATCACTATTTGTTCACGGTCGAAGCTAAATTGGGCAATACCCTATCAAGCTCTCCCATCGATCATAACACCGGTCAGAAGTTAACCGACCTGTCAGAATTATGATGCTAGATAATCATAAATATCTGCATCATCTGATAAATAGAAAAATGATCAAGAATGTTATCAATTGTATCATAATAGTACCAAATCGATCTTAACCACATATAGTATTGTGTATCGATTTGTAACAAAATTCTTTATGGTAAAGCATTGCCGCATGTGATACATTTGGAAAAATCCGGTTTAATGTACCGGAGATGAATTTACCAGGAACGTAGTGAAACTGAGTGTATAGTCTGATTCATATTTTGCGTTCGTCCACTAATTCTGATTGGATGCAATAATCGAATGTTTCATTACGTAATGATCAAATTCTTGCTAATTGAAAATCAAAATCAAGTTTGGATCTTGATTAGGGATGGGTTCGGTCGGGTCATGACCGGTAATCAATATTGACCGGTCAGAGGACCAGTCAAAATTATGAAATCATATTGGAAGATCTGCATCGTCTGAAAAACCCATCGTTTATAATTGTGTTCAAATTTGCAGATCATTTGACCAAAACTAGAACAAACCAATGTTAAATCTGGTCAAATGATCTGCGATTTTGACAAAAATTAAGGATGATGGTCCTATGCATGTGTGCCTAAATTAGAGGTGATTTACGGCATTACGACATGCCTAATTCTTGATATTTTCGGCATACTGTCCCAAATGCCTAAATGCCGAAAATAATTTCAGTTGCCGAAATTATTTTCGGCTGGTCTAATTATGTTCATTTGCATGTGACCAATATTTCTTACTATCATGTGTAAAATACCATTAAGGTAGCTGCGCGACTGCGTCGCGCTAAGACCAGGAATGTTATATGTGTAAGGTCATGCAAAGTTAATTTTTCGTTTTGCATAACCTGGTGTTTCAAAATCACGGGTCGGCGGGTCGGGGTTTTTTTTTTTAAAAAAAAAAAAAAAACTTACGTAGCCTAAATTAATTCATGTTCACGTCTAAGGTCACGCAGAGTTAATTCACCTATCTGGTAATTCCGGAAAATAAGAATAATCGGCACAATGGGAATTTAAAAAAAAAAATTTTTCTTTGGAAAAATCGGGTCGGCAGGTTATGGTGGCCTTATGCTTGTTTTAAAAGAATTGAGATTAAAAAAAAACAATGGTCTTAAGTTCAAGAACAAGAACAATAGCTCCGCAATAGGTAAAAAAAAAAAAAAATTCATATTATTAATAAAAAAAACCGTGAAAATTTTAGCAAATACTAAGAAAAAATTACATTCCGCTAAAGATTTAGATTATTGATTTCTTGATTTTTGGTCGGAATTTTTGCCGTCCAGATTTACTAATTTTCTCAGCGATTTTTGTAGTTCTGTTTATATCACCGATAAAATCGTAGTTATCCAAAATGTGATCATTGTATTAAAACTAATGGTATGCTTTAACGCTTTTTATTGGATATACAATCTGAGATCAAAAATGTTAAGACTAGAATATCGATGAGATCAAGAATGTTCTCACAATTCAAATTCTAGCAATTACCACATACGGTATTGTGAAACCAAAATCGCTTTAACAGGTAAAAAATCTTCTTTTTTTTTTTTTACTACTTTCGGGACTGCACTAACTGAATTTATCATGAACCACTTTACATGTCATCATACTTAAGGGATGTTAAGTGGTGCGTCTGGTGTGGGTCCCTAAAAGTCCAGGGTCGAACTAGTTGAGAAACTGGTTCACCCCCTTGTCAAAAAAAATGACGATTTATTATAATCACGTTTAGATCGACGCAAATTAGCAAATTAGAAGATCTTGAGACCACTGTATACGGATGAGAATAGCGGTATGCCGGAAACAGCGAATTTTGGGACCTGATTCGAAAATTCAGTAAACAGGAATGAAATCTGCATTTTATGTTTTTTATTATAAAAGCTGATTTCACCCTAGCAATGATCGTAGCAGATTTCGCTATTTCACAGCTCAGGTTTCACCCTGTCATTTTATAATTACCGAAATTACATTAAATTTTGTAATAAAAAATGTAGTTTTTGATAATATAATTTTCGGTTAGTATATCGCTTCAGTATAATCTTGTACAGGCGAAAATTTTATTATCAAAAACTACATTTTCATTACCGAAAAATAATTATCGAAATTTTCCGATTATCATCGCAAAATTCATCATGTGTCCTACTAATTTTTAAATCAGCTGTAAGTATCTGAATTCAATACAAACGATTATCTTGTTACCGGTATTAAGGCCGTTCAAAGTTAATTAGTTGTTTAACGTAACCCCCGGATTTCTGCACCCAAAAGAAACATATATGTTTTGGGCCAATCAAAATTCGGGTAAGCAGTAGAAACAGATTATATTTTAATAGGCTGTTTAACTTCTGGCTTCATTAAATTAGCCAAAGTCATTTTTCAAAACTCTCATAATAGACAAAAACTGACTTGTTGCTTAACGCAGTAATATGCGATTATAAGTCTGTTGATTAAAAGATGAACTTACATATATACATACCTATGTGTCTTGATATGTTAACAGCTAATTGTGCTAAAGATCCTAAAGGTTCTCTTTTTTTATGCATGTAAAGAATAAATTATTGAATCGAAGAGAACCAGCCTGAATTTGGATAGAAATAAAATACTTACCGTCGGGGCATAACTGGCTGCACGTGGATATAATTTCTGGAGTATGAATGTACCGGGGTAATAAGAATTGAAGTGATCGACGGAAGTCTATTATGACAGACTAATTATGTATAAGAAAGTTTATTGTATCAAATCAATGATGTAATCGCACATGACAAATAAATAAATAAATAGAGGTTCGATTAGTAAGATCGAACACACTTCAGATTTTTTTGTAAAATAACCAGTGCTTAATAAATTGTGCGGTATCATTTGAGGTGTGTTGGTTACGAGAGGCATTTGAGAAGGGGAAGTCTGAATAATTTATAATAAGTAGGCAATTGCAACGATATTATTCAAAGAATTAAAGTCGAATATATAACTTTGTTATGTATCTTGGATATACGTAATATATAATAAAGAACTCATACCTGTTTCTTATAATGATCAACACCTTTATATATACAGTATAGTACTGTACTGTGCATACATACGTAATAATGCTAAGCTATAATCATTCAAGCAATTCAAATTAAAATCCCACTTTGTATTTCATGTAATACTAATGGTCTACTCGGGCACCAATTGTATTTCAAAAAAATTCTTCCAAACCAATCCTGACACAACCAATAACCTGCTATAATTGGTTAAAAATCGATTCACCAATATATGGCTTACGTTTATTATAAACCGCGCCTATGGTGGTTTTACGCTTATTATATGTTTTTATAAATTTTTCTGTTTTTATATAAAATTTTTAGCTCAAATTTTTCGTTTTGGGGTTAGTATTTGCTGCTAGAATTAAGGCTTAGGATGGGTTTTTGGGGACATAAAGCACTTTTACTTAGTGTATCGCTTAACTAGTTTTTAAGCGCTTTTACTTAGTGTATCACTTAACTAGATAATGCAACATAAACGTTTTAGTAAAAATATATAGTTTATATTAATCAAAACATCAATAAAATTAAAAGATTTTTTTTTATACTGTATTTAAATATTTAAATTATTTTATTTTTGTTTTTAGTTATATATATTTCTATGTTGTTGAGATTTTTTTCTTACTAATATTAAGGGGTTTTTTTTCTTAACACATGTATAATTATATATTATATAAATATTAAAGATTCTGGACCTCTTGGTAATAATTTTTAGTTACGTGCATAAAACTATTTTTATTATGTTATTCGTTATAAAATACTATATGTACTATACGTATGTACTGTACGTGCTGTACACGAAAAAAATTGGGCTTTCATATAAATGGCACATCTTCAAATCTTCAAGCATTACCCGCCGACCCAAATTTTCAAAACCTCGATTTTTTTTTTGCCTAATTCTTTTAAAACATGCATAATAATTTTTATTTTAATAATATTTAATGAATATAGTTCGAAACAATCAATATTGATTATCATAAATTAGTTGGCATTAAAATCAGAAAATGTTTAAGAGATATCGATACATTTTGCAAGAATTTTCGAAGGTATGATAGTTTGATGAGTCAAAAAACTAAAAATAAAAACTAGCTCTCAGAGCCCGGGCGTTGCCCCGGGAATGTGGTTCTGATTTTTTTTTTGACTTTTAGCCTAAGTACCCGGAAGTGAAATTTCAAATTTTATTCCAGGTATTGGCCTGGGTTAAAATTTAAATAAACCCAGCTTGGGTTTAAATGAACCCGAATTGGTTCAAATGAACCAGGTTTGGGTTTAAATGAGCCGATTAGGTTCAAATGAACCCAATTGGGTTCAAATGAGGGTTCAAATGAGGGTTCAGGTGTCCCAAAATTTGTTTCAAATTAATTGTTCTTTGTTATTTCAAAATATTTGTATTCAAGTCGTCCATTCTCATTTTGGCAAAATCCTGCAATTTACATAAGTGAAAAAACTTGCTTTATGCAAGTTTGTAAAACTTCTGACCCGTTTGACCCAGGTCAGATAATTTTTGACCCGTGACCCGTTGGGTCGTGTGTCCCATTGGGTCGGTGACCCGTTGGATCAAGTGACCCGTACGGTCATCCGAACTGGGATCATATCTCTGGCTTTATCATTATATTATTCATTCGATTTACCACTATCTGATCTTCCGTTCCTGGTTTCGCGCGACGACGTCGCGCAGCTATCTAGTGGTTATACGGCAAAATAAGTGTCGTACGTCCGCAAAATCTTGCATTTTATTGGATTATGCATGAGGCGGAGCAAAGGTGTGAATGCATATTGAGAGGATCGCATGTTGCACCTTCACCGAGCATGTGTAGTACTTTCTTCTATATCCGGACAACATCTGCCCATCGTGAATTCCTGTTTATCCTGTTAACGTGACTAGTACTTCCAAGGTATCTGACTATTAAAAAAAAAATAATAATAATGCGATTATCGTAGAATGAAATTACAATGCTATAACAACCGATAGTGGAAATGGGCTTTTTGGACGTAAATATCGGTGTCCCGATGCAAATTTGCATATCTATTCGCTCAATATTTGCCATTTTTCGATTTTTTTTCGTAGGATTTTTTGTTGGGCTGATTAAATGATAATCTCTGATTATCAAAGATGAGAACGAAAGAAACGTAAATTTTCCAATTGTTTGATTACCTAATATATGCCACTATTTTGAGCTAAAAAAAGTCAATCAAATGCTTTACGAATTTGAAAGCGTTTTGTATAGTGGTCTTAAGTTCAAGAACAAGTTCAAAACAAGAAACGATAACTCCGCAATAGATAAAAAAAAATTCATAATATTATGTAATAAAAAAATAATGAATATATTAGTCTAAACATTCCACTAAATATTTCTAGAAATTTCCATTTTCGTAAATTTTTGGTCGGAATTTTTGCCGTCCAGATTATTTGATAATTACTAATTTTCTCGGCGTTTGTAGTTTTATGTCGATCTACCAATCGATAAAATCATGGTTATATCCAAGATGTGATCAGTGTGCTAAAACTAATGTAGCAATATGATTTGCTTTAACGCTTTTGATTGGATATACAATCCGTGATCAAAAATGTTAAGACTAAAATATCGATGAGCAAGTTATGATCAAGAATGTTATCACAATTCTAATTCTAGCATTCGTTGTATCATGATAATACCAAATCAACCTTAACCACATATAGTATTGTGTATCGATTTGTAACAAAATTCTTTATGGGAAGAATCCGGTTATGAGATCCATGAAACCAGTATTTGATATCTGGTTAGCGATATGTTTATGCATGATCGACAATAAATTGAAGCTATACTGTATTAGTAATTAGCATGATAGCATGACGCAATATAGTAGGTTCCAGAAAATGTGCTCTTTTCCTACCAAATCAAACCTTAACCACATACAGTATGGTGTATTGATTTGTATCAAAATTCTTTATCGTAAGCATTGCCGCATGTGATACATTTGGAAAAATCCGGTTTAAATTTACCAGGAACTAGAGGTTGGAACCGGTTTGCAAATTGCTTATCCGGATATTCATTCTTTTTTTTATAAAAAATAATTGGTTATCTATCTTTTTAATCAAATTCATATCGGATTTGTATCAGTATAATCCGTTTTTAAAAATTTATTAATAGAATACATCGATTGATGCTATCCAAATATATGCAAATTCGCGGTATTACAGAAAATAAGTAATCTACGAATGCACAAATAATACTGATTGATAATTTATATATCTAAAAGGATTATACAAGAAAAAAATATAGATCATATGTATTAAATTAAATACGGATTTTTGATTAGAAAATGATAGTGTTGTTACAATAATTGAATATATATTTATTTATTTAATTAATATTGCATTTGTAATAATCTTGCTTTTTTTATTTTAATGGGATTATATGTGTAGCCATGATCGTGATTAGTTTGATTTAGCATTTTGACTCGAGTAAATACTTTTATTCGAGTTGACATCTAACTCGAGTCAATATTCGAGTTATAAAATTCTAATTTGTCTAGTTTAATATCTTTATTTGTAAATAATTTAATTATGCAAAATGGATAACGATAAAATATTATTATTGATATAATTGGAAGGTATTAATATTAACATTTCTAACTTTTAAATTTTATTGCAACCCATATCTATATATTTAATGAATCATGACTAAAAGACTATAAATAAACGTACTTTGATGAATGCATATCCTGAAAAAGGTAAAACTGCGTACAAATCGTCTTAAGATCAAACAAAAATAGAACAAGACTATAATACGTATTAAAAAGTTTTATTAAATGTTAAGGTTTTAAATAGTACGTACGTACATATGTACGATCAATCACATGTTCAAAAACCTTTTTAAATTCAAAATAATTTCCATTTATAAAAAAATTTAGCCAAATTAGCACAAATTAAAAATAAAAAGTAGATTGTCATTTCGAATGCTTCGACTATAACGCTTATTATTATTCCTCGGTCAGATGGATTTATTAATTCAGAAAAAGATACACTTAATATATATATCATAACAGCCTTATCCATTGTATATTTTGCATGGAAAATGTACCAAAGAAAAATTTACAGTGTTCACAGTAGGGTGCCTAATTTTAAGAATGAAATTCTGCATCGTTCTCATATAGGGACTGGATGGGCCTGTAGGCTGGCCCATTCTAGACCCTACCCTCATAACCTTGGAGTCTAATCTTAAAATGAAAAGTTCCCGCCTTGTTATCGCCATGAAGCTCAAGCACTATGAGTTACTGTTACGGTACTTGCTATTCCTGTGTTACAGTGCGTAGTTAAGGAATTATCGAGCGTGCCAGGTGATTTTTCATTTTGCGCCCCATTTTTTCAATTTT
>QKWP01000542.1:152668-242490 GCA_003550325.1 Gigaspora rosea
CTTGCACTTGCACTTATTCTTGTACTTGAGACCATTATACAAAACGTTTTCGTATTCGTGAACTTTTTTAGTCCAAAATAGTTTGTAAATATTAGACAATCAAACAACAAAAGAAAATTTGGAAAATTCACGTTAACGATTTTGTGTTGTTTAAACGCGTAATAATTACTCGACCATGATAATAGTCATAATCATCTTACGTATTTCTGTTAGTTTTCCTACATTTAGGTCACATTTTTCGGATGCGACCAATCAAAAATATTAAAGCGAACAGATCCAGAATTGAAGTATATAGATAGATTAGAATGTTAATTATACTTATTTTAATTTAATTTTTCTATATAAAATTTTGATAGGATAAAATGCGCATGATTCGAAATCATGCGCATTAATGTGCATTCATGCGCATGATTGAGGAATCATGCGTACGCATAAAACCTGTCTCTAAGTACAAAGACCTTATTAGTGAATAGTTAGGTTTCACAGCTGCAATGGCAGTCCAAGGACCTTATTAGTAGACATTTATGCTCCGTGCAGTGCAAATACCTGAATAGATACTGCAAGATGACGCTCAATTCAATTCTCTTTTTAGTTATATACATATGTTAGCTAGCTATCTTGTTTAAATTGCAGTTTCATATAGTAGGCAGGGTGTGGTGGGACATTGGAGATTAGGAAATTTGAGGTCCAAAGGCCAGTGGTTTATGCATCTGATAGGTTGGGAGAATGATTGGTACAGGTCCAGATAAATTTTCATAGACTAGAAGCTTTGTATTAAGTATTAAGTTTCGAATATATAATGCTAGATCTTGTTTGGATAGTGAACCTATTCCCATATGCTTTTTCATATATAGCAATAAAGTAGCTGATCGAGCAACAATAAATATAATTTTTACTGAACAAGGTTATGTTATTGAATTTTCGCTTTCTTTAAAACTTTCTATAATAGTTATATTTTTGCTTTTAGATTAGATTCAGTTCTCTAGTTTTTTTTAAAAAAATAAATTTTTGACGTTATTAGGTTTATGCTTGAATTTTGATTTAATTGTTTGATATTTTGCACGAAAGAATTAATAATATAAATCATATATTCTTTTTTATTTACGCTATTATCTAATGCGTGTATTTTGACATAGTATTAAAATTGGCTTTTTATTGAAGGTGACGCACGAGTTGTTACGTCAGACCCGTACAATAATATAGTTATTGTATAGGATTGTATAAATAACAAATTTGTGCAAACTAACTTGTGTCACATTGCCTTTGACCATATGACCCAAGTAACCTGTGCAAATTTGGTTATTTTCTACAACCCATAGAATAACTATAAATAATCAACCGATTTCATCCAAGTTAACCACTATCTGGTCTTCCGTTCCTGGTTTCGCATGACGATGTCGCGCAGCTATCTAGTGGTTCAACAAAATGTTCAAGGATGTGCATTCACAAAATTTTGCATTTGGTTGGTTGCCAAGTTGGCTATGATTTCTAAATATGTAAACACGGATAATTTCGGGTTTGCTTTTAATTGAATAAGTCATTTAAAGTGTTACCATTGTAACTAAATCGTGGTAAATTTTAGTTGCTTAGCCACTTGTGTGCAACATTTTTGCATTTAATGATCGGTGTTAGTTTGACTAGCGTAAGCGTAGCCAAAGTGTGATCATGTTATGATTTGCGCAATCATTTGATTTTGACATTTCTATTTGCATTAACGTGTATTGTACCACGATTATATTAACGTAGTGAAAAGTTTATTATACCATTCTAGTTCGATCAATATAATAGATGATAGTGCAGAATAATGTTAAAAGTGTTAAAAATATTACTTTACTGTTTATGCCACGTCAAAATATTATATTATTTATGTAATTCGTTGATAATGCGCGTTGGTTGTCAATTAGATCAAGAAGTAGATACTATAGTTAATAATTTATAATAAATTATGTAAAGAAAACTTTTTCAAATAAACGTATCTAATATTTGAAATTGGTTATTTAGTATTTTTATTTATTATTATATATTTTACGTGCGATTTGTACCAGTATCGTAGCGATTTATCTTTAAAAAATGCATATAAAGAAGCTCAATCTAATGAGTTTAAACATGATATACATTATGTTATTATTAAAACAAGGGGTGAAATTAAAAACTCTTTCCGCTGATCTCCGTTTTATTATAATTTTACCCATCCTATTTTCAACGGCTTAAATAAATAAATAATACAGATATACTTTATATGAACGTTTCCCAACTATCGTCTTTCTTTACAGGGTACCTATCCACATCCGCTTAATCGATTATACTATTAAAATTTTTAAGTTTACACTAGTGACCTTGCTTCAGTAAGGGTACTAGTTGTTAGGCAATTTTACTTAAACCTCACTTTCGCGAGTTCACTATATACAACCAAACATACAACGACGCTCTATCATTAGGGCAACAAGATATACAGTTTTACATACATGTTACTTAATACATACATACGACAAGTTTAAAGTCTATATACACCACTACAAAAGTGGGCATTCTAGCTTACCCCCATCAAATGCAACGATTACATCATACCGAACAAAAATAGAAGGATCGTCAAACCACACAACAAAACAACAAACAACAACACGTCATCAACTACTAAATCTAAGCGATCAACAACACACCATCAACACAAACCCATGCTGCGTAATACTTCTGACTTCTTCCGGCCTACACCGAATATTACACATACCAAACCACACGAATACGACATACAGAATACCTCTGACCTCCAACTAGTACAACTTATCACGACTACCATACTACATCGAATACACCACACTCCTTAAACATACTAAAATAAATCGCTCTGTGTTTTAGTTCTATAGAGTAGCTCCTTGTAAAATAAATATAGAAATTTTCACAGCATAAGCTTGGTCTTTGATCTCTTAGCTAAGGGCAGGCAATAGGCCTCTCTCTTGTCTTTTAAATTTAACACACCATACACTATATTTCATAGACTAAGTGCGGCAATTGCTGCTCTTAGCTAAGTATTGATCATAGGTAAAGTAGCCTAAGTCGTAGTTTATCATATTAATGTACAATATATACAGTCAGACCTCTCTAAATGCATATCGTTGGGACCAGCTCTGAGGTATGCATTTAAGGAGGTATGCATTTAGAGAACATTTATTTTTATAAGTCAAAATGGCGAAATGTGGCGTGCTTCTATCTAAAAGTTTTTTTTTTTACTAAGATAACAATACATGCCCACTAATTGAAAGTTGTAAAGCTTGTCGAGGTTCATCTAACAGTGGCTAGATCATCCAAATCGGCCCAGTGGATGGCGAGATATCGTCGAAAAACGATTGGCCGACTATATAAAATTACATATGAAAATCACTATAGGCGAAATGTGGCGTGCTTCCATAAAAAAAAACTTTTTTTCTTACTAAGTTAACGATACATTGCTACTAATTGAAAGTTGTAGAGCTCGCCGAGACGCATCTAACGGTGGTTAGATCATCCAAATCGGCCCAGTGGATGGCGAGATATCGTCGAAAAACTATTGGCCGACTATATAAAATCTCTGTTTGTTTATAGAGATTTTATATAGTCGGCCAATCGTTTTTCGACGATATCTCGTCATCCACTGAGCCGATTTGGATGATCTAACCACCGTTAGATGCGTTTTGCCGAGCTCTACAACTTTTAATTAGTAGCCATGTATCGTTAAGAAAAAAAGTTTTAGATGGAAGCACGCCATATTTCGCCTATAGTGATTTTCATATGTAATTTTATATAGTCGGCCAATCGTTTTTCGACGATATCTCGCCATCCACTGAGCCGGTTTGGATGATTTAACCACCGTTAGATGCGTTTCGACGAGCTCTACAACTTTCAATTAGTGGACATGTATCATTAACTTAGTAAGAAAAAAACATTTAGATGGAAGCACGCTACATTTCACCATTCTCCAGTTGATAGGTGGATTATCAATTAAGCAAGTCATATGATATACAAAATCATGACATGTAGTCCTGATTTGATTGGCCCGTGGTCACATTATATGCATTTATAGAGGGATTTATATAGATGGGCCAAGAAAATAGTATGCATATGCAGAATAAAGAATATGTACTTATTTATTAAGCCCGTCAATGGGCCAGACAATTAATATGCATTTAAAGAGGTTATGCATTTAGGGGGGATGCATTTAGAGAGGTCTGACTGTATATAAATGTATCAAGTTATATTAAATAAATAAAAACCTGCGACAAGATCTCGCTTATAAAAAAAAAACAAGGGTGAAATTAGAAAAGAGAAAAATCACAAGCAAAAAGCAATCAACATGCAGATGTACAATTAAGGGAAGCTGAGAATAGTAAATTGCAAGATCGTATTATGGAACTTAGTCAAAATCAAGCATATGTTCAGGCCTCTATTACTGCTATGCTTAATAAAAAAAGCAAAGAAAAGTTAGTGTTCATCTTAAAGAGATCATAAAGCAGAAATTGCCAACATCTCTCTACATGTGTTAGAAATGAATGAAGAATTTGATATGGCAGCTAAAGAGTATACTACATGGCCTCTACCGTTAACCCACTTCATTCGAAGCCGCATCCTTATAATAAGTCAGAATTGGGGGATAATGGAGCCAAATAATCCTTTTTCATTATGATGCTACCAATTATTATATTGGTAACGGGGTGGCATTTTTGCTCTGCAATGCACTTACATAATATTCATGCTTGCGATCATGATTAATATAACAAGTAAAGATTCTACGGCAATACCTGTGAATCCTGTTAATAATCATCGCGACAAGTTTTTTTATATATATGTTATGCATTAGGGTAATCATTCACAATTTAGTGACTACGCTCCACTAATAATTTGCATGCATACAGGATTTTTTTATATATGTTAATGAAAAAAATGGTTTAAAAACAATTTTGCTTATTCCTGATTAGTTATCTTTTCTATTTGTAAACTCTGTCAAATGACAAAAAAAAAAGATTTGTTACAAAGCATGTACATACGTACATGCTAAAAAATACAAGTTCATTAAAAAAAATATATATATACTGTATATTATAAACATATGATAAGTAAACAACAATATTCATAGTATATATCAAACTAACTAATTACTATATTAATAACCCAGACTATACCCATCCTTAAATAATTTTCCTGTTCCTGGTTTTGTGTGACAGTGTCGCGCAGCTACCTTATTCCTAACTTTAATTTTTAAGTTAAAAATTTCTTGTTTATTTACATATTCTACTTAGGAATATCAATGCTTAGATCCAGATACTAAACTGGATATCCAGATAGATATCCCTTTCACTTCTCTAATCCAAATTTATATCCGGATATTTGTTAGTTATCCAGTTTATAATTTGGATTGTATCCGGATTTACAGCTATTACTATAAATCCTAGAACACTCAAAAATTTTCTTGAATTTTTTTTGTTTCGTCCAGTAAATTACCTAACTTATTGGAAACTACATTGCTGTCTCTGGACTGAAGATTCAAAAATAGTGATATAGTTTCCAGAGAATTAGATAATTTAATGGATAAAACAGAATAGATTCAGAAAACGAGAAAATTTTTAGATATCCCAGAATTTATGATAATGGCTGTAATTCCAAAAATTTTTTTTTATTAAATGATGCCAGTCAGAATTGAATAGCTTGACAAATTTTAACTATGTGAATCAAATTAATGTTTGAATCCATATATCTAATTGGATATTCGGATCGATATCATGTTTTACAGTTATTATCATAAATTCTTGAAATATCCAAAAATTTTCTCGTTTCCTTGAATCTTTTCTGTTTTGTCAATAAATTACACAACTCTCTGGAAGATGCATTGCTATTTTTGAACCTTCAACCTAAAGACAGCGATGTAATTTTTTGGGAGTTAGGTAATTTAATGGACAAAACAGAAAAGATTTCAGCAACAAGAAAACTTTTAAATGTTCCAGAATTTAGCATGATTAAAAATCCATCTGATTGGCTGTCGATCCTTATAGTAATGCCCTATATAAAAATACGATCGATCATATGAAAAGTCACAAACGAATCTGATTATATCAGATTAAATTTGCTAGAAGCAAGTAATATTGGAAAACAATATTTCTTTAAAATTTCGGTAACCGTTAATTATAAAAATTTATGACTTGCTATTTGCAAGTAAAAAAATTACATAATAAATAGCTAACGAAATTTTAAAGAAATATTGTTCTCCGACGTTACTTGCTTCTAGCAAATTTAATCTGATATAATCAGATTCGTTAGTGACTTTTCATATGATCGATCGTATTTTTGTATGGGACGTTTACCCTAATCAGCCAATGAAAATTCAAAGATCGGCAACCAATCAGATGGATTTTTAATCATGCTCCAGAATTTAAAATTCTTTTCAATCAAAGTCACATTAAACTTTTCTGATTGGCAGATATTGATTAGTATATAATATCTAAATAAAAAAATCAGATTTATAACATCTAAAATAAAAATCCAGATTTATTATCTGCTTTGCAAAAATAAAATCTGTTATCCTTTTTATATCTGGATACATCTGGATTTTGTAATCTGGATCCAAGCACTAGTTTTAAAGAAGTGGTTCTATAACTTGTTTGTAGAATATAATACTAGTCTTTGTGAAGTTTTATTCAAAACTATCAATCCATTAGGGTAGGACCCCGAGCTATTAGTATATAGGTCACAAAAAATTTAAAATTTTTTATAATAGCTCTAAGTGAGCATTTTTATTAATATCAATAAGCATTTTTACTATATGACATATAAAAATTTATTAAAAATAAGCAAACATATTACCTAACTTATAATAAAATATTTCTGAAAATATGTTACTCCAAAAATAAGCTACTCTTTTAATTTTAAACAAAAAACTAAAAACCTCTATAACCCATTCTTAATTTTTAAATTAAAAACAATAATAAAATTTTTAACTTTGAAAGTAAGCTACCTCTTTATATAGCATTTAATTAAATATTTAAAGAACTATTGTGTGAGATCTAATAATCCAAATTTAATGACTTTGGTACCAATCGAATCGTCTCATCGAGACGAATCAAATGCCACCAAAATTATTAAGGGTAGAGTACAATGTCGATCATTTTCATATATGATTGTTGTATAAAAAAATTTTTATATAGGGTCAAAAATACGCCATTGATAAAGATTTTTGAGAACGTATCCAATTCTGGCCAAAATTTTGTAGCATATAGGTCAAACCCTTCTATTTATGGTAGTGAAACTTTAAAGCCACAAATTATATTAAAAAATCTACTTGTATATATCGTCAATTTTCCTAGGACGATTGAGATTTTCCTAGGTAGTACAATATAAATAATATACAATATCATATGATTATCACCTGATTTCAATTGAATGTTATTGTAAAAAAATTAGTAATGTGATCACTATTAAAATGTAGATCATTGTACTCTACTCTTAAATTTGGATCACTATAGCACAAGATGTTAATAATTTTATAATATTTATAAAATCTTAATGATCTTGATAACCAATAATCCAAATTTGATGATTTTGGTACCATTCGATTCGTCTTGATGAGCAGTTCGAATGGTACCAAAATTATCAAAATTGGATCACTAGATCACAATATATCTGCAAGAAACGATTTGTAATGTAATTTTATATAAAAATCTTTATATAAATTGTGATAGAAACATTTTCGTGGATATCTTGTGATCTAGTGGTCTGATTTTGGTACCATCCGAACCGTCTCATTGAGACAAATCGAATGGTACAAAAATCATCAAATTGGATTACTGGTTATTAAGATCGTTAAGATTTTATAAAAATTATAAATTATTAATATCTTGTGCTACAGTGATCTAAATTTAATGATTTTGGCACCATTCGATTTGCTCGATGAGACAATTCGAATGGTACCAAAATCGTTAAATTTAGATAACTAGCACTAGATATTAATAATTTTATAACTTTTATAAAATCTTAGTAATCTTAATAACCAGTAATCCAAATTTGATGATTTTGGTACCATTCGATTCGTCTCGATGAGACGGTTCGAATGGTACTAAAATTGTCAAAATCGGGTCACTAGATCACAGGATATCCACGAAATTTTATATAAAATTATGTTACAAATCGTTTTTTGCAGATATCTTGTGATCTAGTGATCCGATTTTGATAGTTTTGGTACCATTCGAACCGCCTCATCGAGACGAATCGAATGGTACCAAAATCATTAAATTTGGATTACCTGGTTATCAAAATCATTAAAATTTTATAAAAATTATAAAATTATTAATATCTTGTGCTACAGTGATCTAAATTTAATGATTTTGGTACCATTCGATTCGTCTCGATGAGACGATTCGAATGGTACCAAAATCATTAAATTTGGATTATTAAATCGCTTACAATGGTTTTTAAAATTTAAAATTAATTTATATTATTATTATAATAATAATAAAGGTATTTGTTTGTATTTATTTACATCGGAATGCGTATTAGTACGTGAAATAAATTTTAAAAATAAACATTGAGATAAATAACCCTTTTTAGGATTTATATCTCTAAAATAAGCTACCTCCTTATTGTGTACAAATTCCTTAAAAAGTTATAATACTTCAAAATTACTTCCGATTTTTTAAATCTAAAAAAAGATAACTTATTTTTAGGAATCTACGGTAGTAAACCATGCCCTATCAGTACCAAAAATAAGCATTTGCAATCTCTAACTGTTTTGAATTTAGTTAAAAAATACGCAAATTGAAAATCTGACTTTTTTAAAAATTTTGTTGATTTTAAACAAATCTAAAATCTTATTAAGTTGGCTACGCATCTAGTTCAGTGACCTATATCTAATAGCTCGGAGTCCTATTAGGGCTGTACATCTGTTTACAGTAAATATTTGTATTATTATTATAAAATTATTACCTATCTGAAAAAAATTCGATAATAGATTTTTATATGATACCACATATAGTTTTGATTTACACCCCAAACAAACCATGCATTATTATCTGTTATTAAAAGAATATGCATATGTAGTCCCATATGAATTGACCGATTTAAAGAGATTCCCCCCTTTTATTGAAAAGCGCACATTTGATTTACATAATACATCGAACACCCCAACCGACCATGCCCCAACGAATTTCGAAATTGAAATAACAAATCATCTAATAAATTTAACGATTTACGAGCCTCCCATAACAAAAAAATAAAATAAAATAAATAAAAATAAAATAAAGAAATAAGCACACTTTCAAACATTTTAAAATGAATTTGCTGCCAGTATATATACCAAAACGAATTATAATAATTGGACTTTGCTTTCTGGGGGCTGTAGTTAGCTATGCAGGTATATTGATTTTTTTTTTTTATCGAAAAAATTTCTAATTAATTTTTCTAAATCTAATTATTTTTCTTTAGATAGAGCAAACATGTCCATTGCCATAGCCTCGATGGCATTGGAATTTAATTGGTCTTATATCACACAAGGGTATATTTTATCATCATTTTTTATAGGAAATTTGACCACTCAAGTTATAGGTGGTGCATTATCGGATAGATTCGGAGGGAAATGGGTGCTTGGCATTGGTGAGTGATGGGTATAATGCATGTGTGAAAGTTGAAGTACGATAATAGTAAAGAATAATTAATTTATTTGATTGGAATTACTCAGTTTTATATTCAAGTTTTATATATTAATCATAATTATTGGCAAATTCAAACAATTACTATTATTTTTATGTTTGCCAACAGCCGCCGCATTATGGACAATATTTACACTCCTTACACCAATCGCTGCTAAATATAGCGTAATGTATCTGATATTGTGTCGAATTCTTTTGGGAATTGGGGAAGGAGCATGTTTTCCTAGTATTCACTCTTTAATCGCTGTTTGGTTCCCACCGGAGGAACGTTCTCGAGCCGTCGGAGCAATTACTTCATCACCTTATGTAGGAATTATGGTTGCTATGCCTATATCAACACTATTAATTGCAAGCCCTTTTTTCGGATGGGAAAGTATATTTTTTATATTTGGGCTTATCGGATGTATTTGGTCTTTTACGTGGCATTTTTTAGGAGCTAGTAATCCTATTGATTATCCCGGAATATCGAAAGAAGAATTATCATGGATTTTAAAAAGTGAATATGATGTAAATAAAAACAATTTAGGATTTAGCCAATTTGAGTCTAGGATGTCAATATTAGAAGACATTGATTCTGAAATTGAATCATCAAGAATAATTGCAATAGAAGAAGATGAGAATACAAGATTGTTAAAAGTTAATCATGCTCAAAAATATCTTAAGGTTGGAAATGTATCAAATGAAACTTTGGAAACATCAAATTTGAGTAAAGTTGGAATTCCATGGAAATTGATTTTTTCTCGACGGAGATATGGGCCATACTAGCAGCACATTTCTTCAACAGTTTTGGTTTCTATATAATGCTTAATTGGTTACCGACTTATTATTTAGATCTTTTGGATTAGATATAAACAAACTTGGGTATTTTTCAGGTATGCTATTCAAAATATAGATAATATTATCAAATTATATTAAACTGAATATATGTACTAACTTTATATCTCTTTTAGTTGTTCCGTATGTATTACAAGGGACTATGGGATTTGTCGTTGGTATAATTGGTGATTATCTGGTGAATAAATTAAATATTCGAGTAATTACTGTAAGGAGAGGTGCGCAAATTATTGAAATTCTTGGCAAAACAATATTTCTTTTATTTGTAAGTATTAAATTCACTTTTTTCAATATTCAATGTGATTATTTTATTTGCATTCTCGAGTATGATATGTTATTTATAATTTAAAAAAAATTACAGGCAGTATACTTAGCAACAACACCGATAGAAGGGATCATATTAATAACGATTGGATATACATTAGGATCGTTTACGTGTATTGGTGTTCAAATGTCTCAGGTAACTTTAATGAAGTTGCATCAAATTTTGTTTCAATAAATTTTAAAATAATTTATAATATCTTTGGCAGCTTGATATAGCACCTAAGTTTGCAGGAGTAATATGGGGATTAGGAAATACTTTTGGAGTGATTGCGGGATATTTTGGAGTTGCCTTAGTAGGGTTGATCTTGGATATTACTGCGAAAAATTGGAATATCGTTTGGAACTTGGTTGCATTGTCATTTTTAACTGGCTCGGTGTTATTTGTACTCTGGGTCGGTGATGAAGTCGTAATTAGTTGAAAAACGACAGCTTATATTGTATAAATTGTTAATCAATGGATTGGTCTACAAAAATAACATTTCAAAAGATAAACTAGTAGCTAAGACAAAAAAACTCGGACAAAACTTATTAGTGATATAATTTTTTGGCCGTTTGAAAATTAAACAAATAGAAATGAAAATTTGATCGATAAGATAGCCAGCATGGCAGCCGGGATTTTTGGGCTTACGTACAGGATTTCTCGGCACACTATGTTTAATTTTTATGTTTGTTTAATTTTTCCCCTCCTCCTCCCGTAAATACGAAAATATAACGTCAAACGAAGTTTCAATTTCAAACCTCCTTAATGGTAACTTACCAAAAATATACAAATTATAATCTGATTTGAGGAAGGAATTTATTACTTTTTTATTGAAAGTAATAAATTGACTTGATAATTTGAGCCATTAGTAGGCATATTATTTTTTAATTGGTAATATGCTTTTTAAAGTATTGAAAATTACCTTTGTTCTGAACGATTAGCAAGAGATCTATTTGACGTATAAAATACTAGAGTAAAACCTTTAAGTAAAAAAATTTATATTTTATCCCCTGTTGAGTTGTGTTATTGCGTAATATGTGATTAATTACGTAATACCACAATTCTTCAGGGATAAATTTTTACTTGCAGGTTTTTACTTTCGAGCATTGCTCTCATTGGGGCTTTCTATTATTTACACCACAGAATAAGTTTATAAATTTAGCAGTATCCGCACAGTAAATTTAATTGAAAAATTAACACTGGGTTGTATATAGTACTACAAACTAAAAGATTATTTAAAATGTCAATAAAAATATAAAAATTAGATAAATAAATACGCATTTAAACAAACCATGTTTATACATTTATATTATCAAGTCAATGTATTTTTGCGGTAGATACGTAATATCCAGACTTTGAATTGAATTTTAAGCCAGTCAACAATAATTTGTATACTTCTTATGTGAGTATCTAGTCATTTTTATACATGTTACCTATAAGAAGTTTGTGCATCACGTTTAGAAATGACCCAATAAGATGCATAACAATGGCCAGGTGCTTACGTCAGAAAAAACACAATAACCAAGTTTATTAATATATTAATGTGGGATAGATGATTTGATTTGAAAGTTGGGATATAATGCGTGGGATCACATAGCAGTTAAAGAGAATTAAATATAAAAATTCTGCATAGATGTTTTCGAAAATTATTACAGCATTAATTACGTTATAGTGCATATCAACAAGCTTTTTTTATTGAATAACTATATAATATAGTATGATAATATGAGATAACATCACGTTGGTACAGTGATAATTTTTTTGATCAGAGAATGCCGCGAAGCGGCATTTTCTGAATAATCAAAAAAATTATCGTTGTATCAAATGTGATGTATCTCAGAATTATCATGCTATATTGGTATTATAGTACGGCGGTCATTGATCATAAATTATACTATTTATGTTTTTTTAAACTCCTTTAATTCGTATATATATATAATATAAGTATGGATGACGTCTGCATCGTGCAAAATAACAAGCATGAATGACAAAATAAAAAGAAAGTGATTGTGATTTATAACATAAATAGTATAATACTCATGATCAATAGTGGCTGTGATTATTAATTTTTATGGATCAAAAGTAGATGATAATATTTTCATGTGTAATTTTATAAAATACTAGTAAACAATTAAGAGTCCTGGTTGCATGTGGTTAAAGTACTGATTATAAGTCGGTAAAACATCGTCATACATCATACAAAATGAAGAATAACACTTTCATCCGGTAGATCACCAGCCATAAAAGCGCCCGAAATACCTTCTTATCACCGAGGAGGATTTACCTAGTGATGTGCCGCGTACGTATACAATATTGGGCAGACGATGAAAAAATAACAGGACATTTTTTTCATCGGAGTTAATGTCATGCCATGTGCTGCTACGCAGCACATGGGTTACATTAAACTCCGATGAAAAAAATTTCCTGTTATTTGTCGTATGCCAATATTGATGTTATCCGGCAGATATATATGACCATGTGATGTTTTTTCCTGTGATGCTTTTGCATAAACGATTATGTAACCTCTTGCAAAAATATCAAGGCAAAAAAAATTCACATGATCATATAAATACCGGATAAAGTACATACTGTACTGTTCGTACTGTAATAATTTTTGCCGATCACTTGTTCCAGCCAATCAGATGCTAGAAAAGAACTATACGTACTGTACATTGTGATGGGCAAATCGATCTAGCACAATCTAAATTCAGGCTGTGCTCAATTTTATTTTTTATTTTTTCTATCTTTTTTATCTTTTAATATACAGTCGCACTCCCATATAAGCACCTCCTATATAAGCACATTTCTTTATAAGCACCTTTATTTCTTGAACCTACTACTATTAAACATATAAAAATTACTCTCTATATAAGCACATTCCTATATAAGACCACTTTTTATCAGTCCCAATAGTGTGATTATATAGGAGTGTGACTGTATGTATACTATTTTTAGTAGTTAGTATTATAGAGGGATCGATGATCACAGATTTCTTATATTTTTAAATCTTTTTCATTAAAAGATCCGAAAGAACTAAGTAATGTGTAGGATGTAAAAGATTAAAATAATTTGCGGGATGAAAAAGAGATAAAGGAGTGATAAGAACCTTTTGTAGCATTTTAATATCTAATCAAAAAGTATATAAATAAAATGCTTATTCTTGTCTCTTTTAGTATCAATTAAAATATACACTAATAACATAATAAGCTACAGCAAATTACCTTAAAAATTCACTATTAAATAATATATAAAAACTTAAAAAATATTAATGCACAAGTAAGGCTAAACAAGAACAATAAAATCAAGGCCTACACTTATCAACTAATGACTTTTGCAAATAATTGCACTTGTGAATAATGGCACCTATAGATGAATCAACAATTATAATAACAAAGACCTGGTGTTTCTAAAAAAAAATTGGTTGTTAATGATTACATTTTGATTTATATAAATTGTTATTGTACATTATTGTATTATGATATCAAAACCTGCTAAAATATAAGCTTTCTAATAAAAATTAACAAATTTATTTTAATAAAAATGAAGTTTTTTTTAAAAAAGGTTAAATTATACAAGAAAAAATATTGAATTCATAAAATTTACATATGTATAATCAGTTTCTCTAGTTTTCTTTGTTACATTTATAATGCACCTGCTTTTAATAGATGCATTTTGGTGAAAGCTCTTGTCTTGGTACATCTAATAATCTATTTTTTATAGCAAATATTTGCAACTAAAAAAGATCAATAAAAGAAGACAAAAAAATTGTAACTATATTAGTTGCAAAAAAAAGCTAGTTTTTAATATTTTTTATACTTTTTGATTCGTGAAAATTTCAAAAACAATTTTGTTTTAAGAAATTAACATACTGAGGCTAAGACTATCTAGCAAAATTTAAAAAATGTAAATGAATAAAACAAATTATGCATCTGTTATGGCACTTTTAGCACTTATGGTACATTTATTTACCAGTATATGGCAAATATGTTATAATGCTGTTATATTTTTTGTAATATAGTTATCTTTATATTTTTAAAAGTTTGCATCTTTATTTATTACTAATAATATTCATTTGTACTTATTTTTTGATTTGTATAGATCATTTCCAAAAATTGATCAATTCTAATTTACAGATTATTTGGCTCTAGACCATAAGTTTTAAAACCTATGGTCTAGGGGCAAATAATCTGCAAATTTGACCAGCATTAAATCAATTTTTGGGACATAAATCGAGAAATTAGCCATATAGTTTATCATATGGGCAGATTTATTTAATTTATAAGTAGGGATTATTTTTTTTAAAACTTTAAATCTAAATTATTTTTGATCTACTTGTCCATTTTAAATGATTTTACTATCAAAGTGATCATCTCTTTAAGACGATTCTAATGAGCTCAAAATCATTAAAATCCAATTACTGGATTACAAGATAATGTGCTATCACATAGTAACGCACCTAGAGAGTGGGAGAAATGGGTTAGACCTATGTCTAACCCATTTCTCCTACTATCTAGGTGCATCACTATTTGATAGCACATTATGTTGTGATTCAGTAATTGGATTTTAATGATTTTGGGCTTATTGGAATTATCTTAAAGAGATGATCATTTTTGTAGTAAAAACATTTAAAATGGACAAGTAGATCAAAAATTATTTAGCTTTAAATTTTTAAAAAAAATAGGCCCTACTTATAAATTACATAAATCTATCCATATGTTATATAGATAGTTAATTATATTATGTTATTAATCTAATAATAATATGAATATAATAAAATTAAAAATAATAATTATATAATAATATACAAAACTCACAACATCATTGTCCAACAGTCTATATAAGGGAAGTGCTGTCTATTATGTAATTTTGAGAGGAGAAGAGGGGGGTTAACAGCCTATCACATCTATATATTATATATAAAAATTATTATTGGCTGCTAATTAGATCACAGGGGGGAGGGAGTATGACCTCCTAATAAAAATAAATTACGTAATAAATGACACTTCCCTAACAAAGAAATTTTTTTAAAAAATTGTTTATTTTTGTTTATAAAACTACTTATTGTGTTTTAACAAAAAAGATTTTTACTCAATTTTGCATCTAATTTTTTTGCTTTTAACTTGTCATTATCTAAGGTTAAGTTGGTTTAAAAAAAGGAGTAAGAGAATCTTGTAGAAACACATGAATTTAAAATATAAAATATAATAAAATATGGTTAAATTTTAGTTTTGTTTATGTTATTTTAATAATATTTAAGTTTTTAATACATAATAAAAATTTTTGAAAGAAAATTAAAATTAATAATAAAAATATATTTATTAAAGTTATAATTCAGGGATGCATCAGTCCAGTCCAGTCCAGTCCCTAGTAAGACTATTATTATAAAATTACAGTTCTGTTTTTAGTCCAAAAATGGTTCTTTAAAGATTATATCATATTCTAATGCATAAGATCTTATTGGTCAAAAATGATGTAATACTTATTGTTAGATGTAAACAAAATATCATCTAATCTACATTATACCTGATCAAGAAATTTGTTTAGTAATACAAGTATCACAGTTATATTTATAAGAACTGTTTCAGGACCAGTTCTTTCAATGGTCTATAGTTTTTATTGAGCTCAGTCTGGAACAAGACTGGGACAAGTCTTTTTTAGGACTGTTGCATCCCTATTATAATCAAAATAAAAAAAAGCCAAATTATATAGATGTTATATATTAAAACAGCCCTTTTTTGCAATTTTTTGAAAATTGTATTTTCATTAGATTTATATAAATATTAACATGATTGATATTTTTCAATTATAAATGAAAGTTGATTTGCATAATAAAAAATCAAGATAATTGTAAAAAAAAATTACATATGGCCACAGAAAACCAACACATTACAAGATTACCTGTTAGTTATCTGTCATATTTAACTATGAAATTTAATTAATTCCAGATTAATCCAAAAATCAAAACAAATGATTAAACTTAATTTGGGCGCTGACATTTATTACCTAATATCCATTTACTATAGAGGCTTACTCTACCACCAGGTAATATATTTAGCTAAATTTTATTGTTTATAATTTTTTTATATAGGTAAGGTTTCACTTGACACCCACTTTCTAAAATATTACCTAATAAATGCCAGCACCCTTATCTCAAAAAAATTATATATAAAAAAGGGCTGTTTTAATGTGTAACACCCCATATATAAAGTTGAAAAAGAATATTTTTTTTACTAATAAAAAATCATAATAAAATCTATTGTTATAAATAATTAAAGACCTTAATTTATTATATAATATATAATTTAATAAATAAATCATATAAGAAGTAATTATAATTTATAATAATAAATAAATTTACTATAGTGCAGGAATCCGTAAACCAACAATTTTTAAAGGTGGCCAAATTTGAGAACAAATACTAAATTTTGATTACTAAATATCTTAAAAATTTGATATGTTGTTAAATTTTATTATATTTTATGTTTTTTTATATAAATGCTGCTAAATTTTGATTTTATTAGTAAATTTAAAAAGAAAATAACATTATAAAATTTTGTTATATTAAAAATAAACTCTATGTTTTACTATAGTTCACCGACCAAAAGACACCTTCTTTCTTAGTACCCCCATACAAAAGATCTGGGTATTTTGCATAGCGCCTTTTTTTCACTAGGTATAATATCCAGGGTATTTTACAAATTTTTAATATAGAATTTTGTAAAAGTTTCGAGTATATTATATTTATTACTATTGTCAACAGAAATGTACTGGCGCTACTTACTTTGTAGACAATTACTTAATGGGCACCTCAGCAAATTTTATTTTTTCCATTTTATAATTCAACATAGTAAAAATATTATTGAAAAAATCCTATTTATTTTTGAAATGCACCCAAATTTACAAAATATCTGTAAAATAAGATATATAAATTGTCTATAAACACTTAATAATAGAGACTAATGCATTTTCTTTAATAGAAGTAAAATATTCAGAACCAAAAAATTTATCAAAGTATTTTACAATATTATTATTGCACCATTTTTGAAATATGTGAAGTTTAGCATTTTGAAAACTTTTTTGGTAAATGCGGGAAAAATGTAATCAAAGCCAAGATGACTTTGATTCAATTAAATAAGTTTCAAGATTCTTTGAATTCTATATACCCCAAAAGCAATCATCACAAGTCAAAAAACAGTATGTATGGTAGGGTTCCGAAGTTTGATCCGGGTTTGATTTGAGTTTGATCAATCCCCAAATCAAACCAAACTCAAACTATAAATTTTATAAAGTTTGAGATCAAATCCAAATTCAAATAAAAAATAATCAAATTCAAACCAAACCCAAATACTATACTAAGTTGATTTGAGTTTGATTTGAAGTTTGCAAACTAGTTTGAGTTTGAATGACATATATATATTTTTATATTTTAAATGATAATCAGCCATCAACTAGAGAGTGATCATAGGCGAAATGTGGCGTGCTTCCATTTAAAACTTTTTTCTTACTAAGTTAATGATACATGTCCACTAATTGAAAGTTGTAGAGCTCATCGAGACGCATCTAACAGTGGTTAGATCATCTAAATCGGCCCAGTGGATGGCGAGATATCATCAAAAAATGATTGGCCGACTATATAAAACTTAGTGATCAGATTACATATGAAAATCACTATAGGCGAAATGTGACGTTCTTCCATCTAAAACTTTTTTTCTACTAAGTTAACAATACATGTCCACTAATTGAAAGTTGTAGAGCTCGTCGAGATGCATCTAATAGCGGTTAGATCATCCAAATCGGCCCAGTAGATGGCGAGATATCGTCAAAAAACGATTGGCCGACTATATAAAACACAAAAGATGCAGATTACATATGAAAATCACTATGCGAAATGTGGCGTGCTTCCATCTAAAACTTTTTTTCTTACTAAGTTAACGATACTTGTCCACTAATTGAAAGTCGTAGAGCTCGTCGAGATGCGTGGATGGTGAGATATCGTTGAAAAACGATTGGCCGACTATATAAAATCTCTATGTAAACAATATTTGTTTATATAGAGATTTTATATAGTCGGCCAATCATTTTTCAACGATATCTCGCCATCCACTAGGCCGATTTGGATGATCTAACCACCGTTAGATGCATCCCAACGAGCTCTACAATTTTCAATTAGTGGATATGTATCATTAACTTAGTAAGAAAAAAGTTTTAGATGGAAGCATGCCACATTTCGCCTATAGTGATTTTCATATAATCACTCACTAGTTGACTGGCAGATTATCAATTAAAATATAAAAATATATTTATATTATCATACTCAAACTAGTTTGCAAGCTTCAAACTCAAATTCAAACCAAACTCAAATTTAACTAAAAAGTTTGCTTCAAATCAAACTCAAATATTTTTTTTAATCATAGTTTGGGTTTGGGTTTAATTTCAAATCAAATCAAACCCAAATCTGACCTAAAGTTTTATTTGATCCGGGTTTGTAGGAACCCTAGTGTATGGTAATCAGTTTGTTTTTTCGATCAAGTATGAATTGGTTTTATATTAGGTACCTGTATGATGCTACTATATATCATATAAAATATCCATATAAAATACAAAATAACACTGTATCAAAGTACCCTTGAACAAAATATCTTTTTATCCAAAAAATCCTACTGCACAAAAAACCTGCTGCTGAATAAAATATCTATGGGTATTTTGTAAGTTTTCTGCCAGGGTTTTTGTATAAAACCTCGGGTCTTTTGGTCAGTGCACTATAGTAGTTCTGCTTGTTTGTTTGTATATTTTATAAAATTTTTTTTTAATTGATAATTTGTCACAAATCAATAGCGTTAATATGATGCAAATTACTACAGTCAACCCTCTATAAATGCAACTCGTAGTGACAAGCCTACAATGTGCATTTAGGGAGGTTTGCATTTAGAGAGAGCCAATTAAATTGCAGCTTTAAAAATTTGATCATAAATTCTACCAAAATCTGTATAACCTATCTTAAATACTAAAATTTGATTGGCTACTTGCATTTAGTGAAATGAAATGTTATTTAAAAGAACATGAATTTACAAAATATAGAATGTGCATTTAGCACTAATAACATCTTATGGAAAAGAAAAAAGCTTGCATTTAGAGAGGTATTGTATGCATTTATAGAGGTCTGACTGTATGTAAATCCTATATTATAGAAATTTTTCTGCTCACCCAAGAAAAACACTTTTCTTATTAAATTAATGAGTTATATCTGCTAAGTAAAAATTGTAGAGCTCATAGAGATGAGTTTAACAGTAGTTAGATCTTTTAAATTGGACCAGTAGATGATAAGATATCTTCAAAAAATAATTGGTCGATTATATAAACTTTGGCAATTTTTTTTGTACATCAGTTTGTGTAATCTTGCGTACATCAGTTCGGCTTAGCCAATAAAATTGTAGAAAATTTTTAGATATTACATTAGCTTAAGTTTGTGTAATATCATACCAATAAACTTGTTAAATTTAAATACATATGTACTAGTACATGAAATTTTACTTTTAACAATTTTTTTTAATGAACTTTTTTTCAATAATTTATGAATTTTTATAAATTCTATTTTGCATCCCGTAAGCAATATATTAGAAGTACAGTTGTATTATATGGTCTTTAGTTTATTGTAATATTCAGATATGTTAAAAGAGTGAAAATACGATTTTCAGGATTAGAATAAAGATTACACAAATAATAACTATACTAAACTGTAATTATAGTCAAGATATAGATTTAATAGCTATAGTTGCTACTATTAAACTCTCAATTACTTTGAGATTTTAATTCAAAGTTATTGGTTTATATATACTAATTCAAGATCTAACTAATTAAAGAATTATACTCTGCATATGTGTGTTATGCAAACCTAAAAAGCAAAAGCAAATAGACGCAAAGCAAATATATGAAAACAAAAAGATGTGAGGATATAAAAGCAAATAGTAAAAGTGGCAAATTATGAAAAAAGTATAAGCCAATCTTAAAAAAGCTATAACAATGACAAATTGGTATATACTGTGGGTTTGGAGGTAGAAGCTGGGCATACTTATTTGATTTGAGCTAAACCAATACGATATAGTTTTGTCCTTCCTATTGTAAAATAATTGGCTTTTTGCAGTGACCAGGCTTCTGATTATGTGCCAAAAAAAATTGAATGTATCTGATGCTAGTTGTGCATACTCTGGAGAATAGAACCAAAATTCCCAGGAACCTATTGGTTTTATACATGTTAAAACAGCCATAAGTTGATTCATATTGTATTCAAGTTTATTGTTATATAATTCTTTTTGTTTAGTTAACTGATCTTTCATAGTAGCTTTAATGTCTTGCCATTTTTCCTCATCTTTAAATAAGGCTATAGCTAATGATCTAAACCTACAATGACCATCTGAAATCAGATTATGCACATATAATATCATATCTTGTGAAATAGAAAAATAAGAGTATATGCTAGAGAAATGTGATACTAATATGTTGTTTTTTTGTTTGATAGAAACTTTTTTTGAAGGTTCCTTGTCTTCGTCCTTGCTATGTATATGCTTGTTATTCTGTGGTCGACCACGTTCACATTTAACTATTAGCATTTTAATATTATCATAGCTTAAATTTCAATATTAATTGTTTAAATGTGCGTTTATACGTGGCATTTGAATTATTTGGCAGTAACTCTGGTACTTTGCCATTTTCAATAACATGATTAGAAACTTGTGCATTAAATCTAAAAAGTTATTGTGATAAGGCTTCAGAATTTGTTTGAAAATTCGTAAAACATTTGAATGGGCAGTATGCTTTGTTTTTTCACAATATTTTACATGCCAACGTTGGTAAATTTTACTTAAAGAAACGCAAGTATGTAAGAATAATAAATAAACTAAAATGATAATGCTAGCATGGAGTTCTAGTACGTTGAGGATATAGACATGTGCAGATACTAGGAGCTTCAATAGATACAATATACATTGTATTAACTTTGTTATCAATTTGTATACATTATATGTGCTATTGTTATTTTTTAAGATCTTTTAGGTGCCAGACTTTACAAGATCACCTTGTGGCTTTACAAATGATTCAAATGCTAATCGTGAACAAACTAATCTCAGGTTTTCCAAACCCAAATTACTACTATCATTTATATGCTTAGTCTAATGCAAAAATATTTCATAAGCATTCTTTTGAGAACTTTATCTAATTGTCGCCGAAGAGTTGCAAGTAACCAATTACAATATTATTATAACCAAAAATAAAATTTAGATAATTTGAATAAAATAACAAATATCAGAAGCTTAATACTAACTTATTAACTAGAGTAATCTGATTTTCAACTCCCTTGAGCTTGCTATGTAAACTTTCTATATATTGACTAGATTTGATATCAAAATTTATATTGGTTTTGTATATAATGCAAACTAGCTATTTTTATAGGGTATCCAAGTTTCATACATATAAGTTTTGCTTCTGGAAATCGTTTCCATAATGCTACAATCTCTTGATCGATTTGATAATCTTCTAAATTATTATCATATGCAAGTTTTTGAATAATTTTAATGAACACATCAAAATTATCAAGTTTTTTAAACTTGCTTCTAATATTCTTGAAGATATGCCAAATACATAACTGATGTCATGTATGAGAGAATTCTTGAGAAATTGCTCTCATAAGAACTAATTTGCAATTAGTTATTATTGTTGCCACTTGTGTGTTATCTAATAAATACAAAAAAAATAAGAAAATAAAAAATAAATAAAAAATAAAGAAAATAAATCAGACAAAAAAAAAGTAAAAATCAAAAAAAAACTAACAAAAAAAAATACTAATTTGCAAATAGAATAATTACCTGTAAACTCAATTATTGCTTTATTCAATTGCTACATTACCTAGCAGTAAAAGTCAACAGTTTCAGAATAAACAAGTGCAAAGGCTAATGGGTATGTAGATCCAAATCTATCGATACTGCAAACTATTAATGGTATAAAAAATCAGTTGGCCTTGCATGTTGCATTAATATAAGAACATCTTTTGCAATTATAAATTCAGAAAATGCACTATGGTATGCTCAAAAAATTCCTTGAACAAATTTACCATCTTGATTACATTCAGTATTATAAGCTGCTTTTAATGCTATATATCCTAAAATATTTTCATCATCATATAAAGTTTTAAAGAGCATCTCAATCTCATTCAAACCATAAAGTTTATGCTAACAATGATGACTTATAGCATTATATACATTAGGTTTGTGAATGTACTGTACAACTGAAAAATAACCAAAAACACTAAAAAAAAGTATTAAATTGTGAATAACAAAAAATTTTATTTAATAAAGCTTTCTTAAATTTTTAATATTTTGTAAAGCTAATTTTTCTGATTCTAATGATAATAAAATTATTAAAATTGTTCAGTAGGTAAAAAGTTATATGTTATTTAATTTTGCCAATTTTTTTATATAGTTTTTATATGTTTTATTTTAAAAAAACTACCTATTTTTAGACTGCATCACAATAAAACAGGTTCAATTGAACTATTTTAACAACAATTATTTATTTTTTAACTATTCTAAAATCAAAGTTAGATCTAAAATAATTTAAAATTTTAATTTTTTTTATTTTATAGCTCTTTTAAAGCTGTATTAAATTAAGTACAGCAAAATTTGCTCAAAGTTCAAGAAGTTTAAGATCAATTTATACAAAAGTTTTATTAATAAATGTTGCTAAAATTTGGCATAATAATAGTATTAGTTTTAATGTATATGTATATTTTAGCAAAATTTCAAATAAAATTTTTAGTTAGTTATTGTAAAATAATTTTTTGAATTTGTACTAAATTTAGTACAGAGGGCTAACGGATACCCATTAATTATATTTATTATTTTTTTTTTTATAAAAGTTTAAAGAATTATTAGTTTTCGGTCGCTGATTTAAGGATTCCTGCACTGTATTATTAATATTTATTTAAATATTATAATTTTTTAAAATATAATTATTTTGTATGTATTAGAAATATATATTTAACATATTTTAATTATTTTATTTTTTTATATTATTAATAAGATAACAGAAATAAATAATATTCTTACAATATTTTTATAATGTATTTAATAGTTTTTAAAGTATTTTCTTATATATTTTAAAAATAATTAATTATATTTAAGCAAATTTATTAATTTCAGCAAAGGTTCACGAGAAAGGTACTTTGACTTGTTAGATATATGCTGTTTATATTTTTAAAAAATCGAAGTTTCATTACAGGGCCTTGTTTTAAAAAATAACTAAGAAAATATGAAGTATTCATAATCATCAAAACCTGCAATTATTATTGCTCTATCAGATGATTTTATTGAAATAAAGATGAGGAAAATATGGGAATTCTGTTCAATATCACTATAGGATTTACTTCCAATTATCTAAGAAATCTATAACCCTAACACTGGTAAAACTCAAATTTAAACCAACTTCCTTTCAATTTAACTGTCAGCATCTCCCAGTGACTTACTACGTATTAACCATTAACTTAAACTAACCACTTTAACCCACGCAAAACGCCCTCTACAGGAGAGAGGATCAGTTATGCAATAAGGCAATGCGGGAGGCATGGTCCTTGTGCTGCTTACACAACTGTAGAGCCCAACAATAAAGTGATTCTCACAACGGTTCTTGCACTGCTAATGCAGCCTCGGAGCCTCCCAGCCTTGAGAAACTAAACTGGGTTCTTGCTGTAACTACAGCAACCAAGCCTAAAACAACTTACCAAAAATCATTTCGCTAAAAAACAATTACCTTGTTCTCGAAGAAAAGGGTAGAACGAATAAGCCAGCCTTTTGCATGGCGAGCGATAGCGAAGAGAAAAATATCTCTCCTAAATCAGAACCAACAATTATATAACTTTTACAAATCACAAATATTTAGCCTTTCACCCCTTGATATCATACAAAGCACAAAAAACTTTTCATTACTTCTCATTATATGTTCGCTAATACTCATAAGACTCACTGCATCAAACAATCATATGCAATCACAACACAAACCGGGAATTTCCTGCAGCTAACAATAAATCCAGAATTTATTTCATAACAACCCATAAAAGATTAAAACCACAAAAGGAGTGATCATAAAGTCCTCTGATCACGCAATCGCTCTGTCACTTCGTTGACAAGCTTCTTAAATTAAATATAGCTAAGGCCATGACGAAACCATAAGTATCGTCAAGGTTCGTCAAGTTTCGTCATTGACGAAACTTATGGTTTCGTCAGGTTTCGTCATTTCGTTAGGCATCACTAAAGGCCACGTCATTCTATAAGTTCATAAGTTAGTTTCGATAGAAACTGTTTATAACATAAAATTTTATTCCACGCAAAAATAATAATAATAATAATAATAAAAGTTTATAACTTATAATAATTCAAATATCAATTTAAATTCTATTATACATTTAACCAATTAAGTGGCAATTTTAGGTTGTAAATATGTATACAATCTAAAATGGTTACAAAAATGATTAAATAACATATATTTGTTTGACTTTAAAAAAAAAGTATAAATAAAGAAAAAAAGGTAAAAATTATCTTTGTTGCCTAATATTTTTTTCTATCTCATTAATAGAACTTTTAATAGGATGATAATTCAAAGCATTCCCATTAGATAATTTACCAACCGGAATAACTTCCCAACAATCATCCATTGATCTTGCAACATAACACATTATTACGGCTTGAGAAGTTGCAGCAGTTTGAATTGAATAATCGCATAATTGATCTTTTTTTGGAGAATCTTCATCATACAATAAAAAACTTGGATTCCTGAAATGACCAATATTTGGACATCCCCATGCGCTAAGTATAAAGTAAAGTTTCGTAATTTCCATAGGTAATTGGTCTAATTGGATTGTGATTATATGACGACCTATTCATTTAACATAATAAAAAGTTTGAAATAAATGTTATGTTAACAATACATGTACATTACTTAGTCAATGATCCATAGTCAATGTCTATCTTTTTTAAAAAAGATAATAACTTGATAAAATTAAGTATGCCTATAAATTTTACATTGATCAAAGCCGTACGTATCTTTATCTCTTTTTGATCTGTGAAGTATTTCTAGATTTCTGCATGTATTCATTAACATGCAGTAATACAATTAAATACATTCTTACGTATGACATATCTTGATCAAAGTTTATAATAAGCATGCTTGATTTTATATAATCTCGAAAAAAGACATGAACCTCGTTCTGCTGCCATATTAATTATATCGCCTGAATGTTTAATATAGGGTATGTTAGGATCAAACGGAGAAGAATAATCGTATTTCTTCCAAAGCACATTGCCAGCATAAATTAAACAAGTTCCATCAAGATAATCAACTCCTGATAGTGGGAATCCCCAGTGTAAATCAAAAGATAGATTGGAGATTGACACTTCTTTTGTGATAGAGTAGAGAACAACAATAAGTTGAACAAGACTTCCCTCACGGATGCCATATTCGATAAGTTTCATGTCACCACCAAATTGGAATTTAGTATTCTATGATATAAAATATTTAAACTCAATTAGATGAACTTACATTGATTTATTTAACTTTTTTTTTTTTAAAAAAAAAAATAATTACTTTTAATACTTTTAATTCAACGCCATCAAATATTAACTTTTGCTTTCTACTCTCAATTCCAGTCATTTGAGTTAATACTTGTTTCAATTCTCTAACAGTCTTGACTTGTTCAAGTCTAATGGTATATTTTTGACCGTTCAATAATGCAACGTAAAATTCACCTTTTTCTTCAGAAATCACCTTATCATTCTTAAATACATTTACGGATGGAACTTCAACCAAAATTTGAACCTTTTCCCATGTTAATTTAAGAGAACTTAATTCATTTTGTGTGAGCGTAGCATTACATTGAGGACATGATAGTTCATGTTTGTCATTAGCATTATTGTTTAATAAATGGTTTAACAAACACTAATTTTAGAAAAGAATGAATAGATTAAAACATTACACACACAAAAAATTTGTCAAATAGAAATATACAATATTATGTAAAGAATTATTATTAAAATAACCTTTAAGCACCAGGTTGGAATATGATTACATCGTTTCGAAATAATATCAGAGGGAAATTCTCTGGAAAGTTTATCGAATCCACATTCTGTACATTTCATTGTACGTACGTAATCTAAAGTAAAAATTATCAGATACTGTATGAATTACCTTTACTATATAAAGTTCGGAAATTTTTATTATAAATGATCCGAAACTTTTTCATATTTCCAAAATAGGGATGTGGTTAAAGCCACTTACTATATATTGATGAAATTAGTGCATTTCACAAAACGTGCGTACATACAGTACGTATGCGCAGATAGTATAGTAAAGTTACCAATACCATAAATTACAAAAATTGTGTGTCTTCTAAAATCAGAGTCTAAGTTTCAACCAGTCTTTTTCTAAGTTCTTAGATCAAAGGAGTCGCTTTATTTATACGTATAAGAGTTTTATTTACGTATGTGTAGTACTTTGAAAAAAAATGGATAAAAATGTGTCGAGAATTAAATTTTATTTAGTAGAAAAACATTTTAACCGATTAACGCGCTTATCATTAAAATAAACTAGGTAAGGAACTATAAAATAGTGCGATTAATCGTTAAAAGACTATATTATAGTATCCGCTTATCGCAATAACGTTAATAAATTATTTCACAAAAATCATGACAATATCAATAACAATTATATTTATTTCAAACATTTAAAGGCTAATTGATATTACAAGTGCAGCCAAGAGAAAATAGACGAACTTATCATGATTGCCAATATAACGAAATTAGTTATTTATCAATACATATTTTTATTAAATTAATGCTTTCATTGCCGTAAATATAATATTTATTTGCGTAATAATTTTTAAGTTTTTTTCGCAATTTTCCGAAAGTTAGTTCTCGTCACTTATCCGACATAAGGTTAGGATTATCATTTGATTAGTTGCTGGTATATATTTTAGCAAATTGTCACCCATTGTGATGTCTAGTTGGGGAAATAACTTTCGGGTAAACGTTTTTAAGATATATCTAAATATAGTTCAGCAAACTTCAAATTCTTTTAAAAAATAATATTACATAAATTATATGAGTGGTTAAATAAGACTTTTAAATTTATTACTAAATTATTAAATTATTTCGTGATTTTTATTTTGTAGTTAATCAGCTTTTATTGGTTTTATTATCTTTGTTGGTTTTATTATCTTTTATTAGGTTCGTCTTTTTTTTTTATGCCAATTTCGTTACCTTTCGTCAGTTTTATTATCTTGTGTCAGCTTCACTATTTGTTTTTAAATTTATTTCGACGAAAGGCAAAATATAATTTTATCTTTCGTCAATGATTAAACAGACAAGTTTCGACTAATAACTATATATGGGACACGTATTTAATTACGTCAGAGAAAAATTTTAAATAGACAAACTTCTTGTAATTAATGTCGCGAGGATGTATGCGTACCTCTGTCGTTCTTTCCATTTGTTTTTTACAATGATGATGTTTCAAAATCATTATTTTATTACTATCCTATTGTGATTGGAATTCTCTAATCCAAAATTATAGTATGTCCGAATTCCATAAATAACTTTAGACTCCTCTGATCTATATTATTCAAACCATATACTTAAGCATTATAATAATCGAAATTTATTAATTATAACAATTTGTGAATCTAATAATATGATATCACTAAAGATTGGAAAACTTTTTCCATTAGCCGATTAACTATAAATGAAAAAAAATATTTTAACTAACTATTGATCACTAAATTTATTGAGTATTAATTAGACTATCACAGTTATCACACCTAAAAATTATAAAGTTATCTCTATATCTACAAATTAATTCTAAAAAGAACAGAATATTACTGTATTAACAATTAACAATAATGCGTTTATACGGTACCACCTTAACATATTTTTCTACTTCTTTTTTAAATTCATCTTTAAAATTCATATTTACACCCACGTAATTCAAAGTTCTTTTTCGTATGCAGAATTCGATTATCGCCTTAGTTTGTTCCTCGTATAAAAGGTTGTTAATTATCAATTTTTTTAATGGTGCATAACAATTCTTGAGCAAAATACAAAGATATGAACTTAAGTAAGAAATCCTTAAATCAAGACATTGCAATGTTAACGGCAATATTTTTGCAAATCGTATAATTTGCTCTTTTTCTGATGTGATGACATCCATAGACCATAAATATCCTAATCTGAGAAATTGAAGCTTTTGTAAACTACCAATAAAATCTATAAATTGTGAAGAAAATTCATAATTCGAAATTTCGAAATATGTAATGTTTGGACAGAATGACTTAAGTGTTTTTAGTAATAAAGATTGTTCCAAAATCATTGAATTTTTAGATACAAGTTTTAATCGTTGTAGTAATTTGCCAGACTTTTCTAAAATTAATACTATCTCCGATGCATCAATTGAGAGATTAATTATCTCTAAAGTGCTGATTTTACAATCTGTTAATGTTAACTGTTTCATATCTTTACAATGCCTTAAACGAAGAATTTCCAAGTTTTCACAATTCATTAACACTTTGAACTCCTCATTACAAATACATAGTTCTATGATAAATTCTCGTAATGATTTCTTTTGACTCTCTAAAGTCGAAATTACGCCGTTAAGGCTTTCAAAAACTTCATCATCACTATTAAACAAGTGGAATTGCATAAGTTGCTCTTGTGATTTAATAATGCTCTTAAGTGCACGAAGTACTTGTTGATCATAAGAATAAAATTCTTCAAATTTCAAATATTTAATTTTCATAGCGTTTTTTACCAAAACTTTTAACAACGTAATAGCACTTTCAGTGTTGATTTCTGGTATTATACGCAAAGATAAATCTTGAAGTTGAGAGAAAAATTGTTCATTTCGTCCTAATGAGCAGAAGACCTCTGACTTAATTTTAAAATTTTCAAAAAAATTTAAATCGAATTTGTGCAAAGAGGCACCATTCTCAATAAATATTTTCAATAATGAATTGAAAATGTGATATTTCAATGACAATGAATTGGAAAATGATGTCGAAATACCAAACTGGAAATCGATCCATTTTTTAACCATTTCTTCTAAACGAAATAAATCGAGAACTTTAAGAAATCTTGCATAATCAAATATTGTTTTGGAAATTTCTAGATTTATCCCATATTCTCCTAAAATGATTTTTTCTTCTTCATCAAGAGATGAAAAATATTTAGAAATATATGATGGTTTTTGATTAAACGAAAATGGATCTTGCCAAAGAATAGGAATCGATATTCTGCACCAATGTCGGTTCACAAGCGAGCACGAATATAAAGAATAAATTTCATCCTTCAAATTATTAAGAATATTTTCCATTAATTCAGGTAGATCGCCCGTGAATATTTTTGATGCCATGAGAAATAACAATGCAATTTTAAAAAATTGAGTTCTGCAACAATGTTTATAAATAGAGGATTTGATGCGAGTGATACAATTCCATAAAAGGAAATTAGTCATAACGATAATCAACCCTAGTTTTCTCAAAAAAATTTTCACCCCTGTAATTTTAGAATTTTTAATTACCAAATTTCCAGTTCGGTATTTAGGTCGGCATTTAGCCCTATAGTTGTTAGTAGATTCTATAGCAAAATTATTAAAATTTTTAATGATCTTAGGCAAAATTAATCATGCGATCCAGCCGACCAGTATCTGATGCACTCCGACCCAGAATTTTGGTGACCCCTGTATGAGTTGTTTAAGATCATGTTTAGCGTAAAAATCGAAGATACAAAAATAAAAAAAAAAAACAAAAATATCTATATTTAAATTAAGAAACTACCTTCTACGACCTAATTAAATGTTTCTTGTGAAGTTTTATTAATGTATATTAAAATTAAGATATTTATTTTATACCAAACACCCAACTAGCTCTTCTTTTCTGTGTTAATTTCGCAATAAAATATCAGAGATGCTAAAATCGGATGACATTAAAAAAAGATATAAACTTTACTAAGATCCACACATACTTTTTTATCAACTTTAACCAAAAAAAAAAAAACCGCTTCAAAAAATAAAATTTCAATCATCTACATCTCGGCAATAAATACTTCTTCTGTTCTGAGTAAATTTTCAATTTTTATGTTTGAAATTAATATATTTCATTTGTAAATTTAAAAATAACTCACATTATTTCATAATTGATAAAAATTTAGCAAAAAGTATAAATTTATAAATATTTCTATTTGTATCCCGGTGGGTATATTATAAAAACCTAATAAATACTTTTTGAGTCTACTCATTTCACCGATAGTCATTTCGTCGAAAGTTCATTTAGCCGACATCACATAAGGTTTGAGTTAGTGTCGACTAAATAAGTTATCACTAAATGATTGTTAATACTAACCTAACCTATAAATTTAAACGGATGAATTTTTTCATATACCAAGTAACTTACCCAATTGTGTAAATATTAAATTTTAAGTACTTTTTAGTAATAAAAATTTTTTATTGAATATTTTTGTGATTAGGAATCATAAAGGTATTTATGAAAATTTTATATAAAGTTTTCAAGTATTTCATCTACTAATCATGAAAATGCCCTAAAACACTTCTGGTTCTTAATTAAATAAAAAGCGAAATTACAGTATACAGTACTAAAGCTATTTCTCCTCAATATTCATTTTTCAAATATGCATTAAATTTATTAAAAAAAAATAATAATAAATGCTCTATAATATATATATCTTGGGAAGATGAAGTAATATAATAAATCAATTTACTTTTAGAAATAGCGCCAGAAAGGTTTTCAGCATAAACACAATTAATACATGTATTTTTTTTTAAACCTTTTCAGATTCATGTAATTCTACCAAAATAATTTCATCATTTTGCAATTTAATAAAATTTCACAAATATTCTCTGCTGATGGTTTTTTTCCTATCCTCTTTTCCAACATTCTTTTATTAAAATTTACATAATATTGCGGTGTATTCTTAATAATATTAGTTTTAAATTATTCAGACATATTTATATTTCAATCTGTGAACCATATTTTTCATGGAATGTCAATTTTCCATATAATATTTCCCATAACTTATGGTTATTCCAAATGAATAAATGTCTAATGCCATCGTATATTGTCCTTCTTCCAAAATTTCTGGCGTAATGTACGGTATAATTCCATAAACTCCCTTTTTTCTTTTTATGTGCTATATTAGCTGGTACTGAAAGTCGAAAGTCTGCAATGTACACGCTTTATGTATCATCTAGTAAAATTATGTAAATCTCGATGGATTAGTTCATGTTAATGAATTATTTGGAGATCACCAGCAATGCAAACTAATAAATTTAATTTATCTTTCTATTTCATTTGTGCCATATTGAGAAGATTTTGTTGCAAAGAACGTAACCTTCAGAAAAATCATCTTTTGGTATTCCAATAATGATCTACCGTTGTTAAGGTCGAAGTAGAATAAAAATTAGGTTCAATTTCCTTAGACGAAAAATAATGAAAATCCCATTTATAAACCTATACTTACCACTTACCAAATCAAATGCTTTTATATAAAATTTACTCTTTAATATATTTTCGTTAACTAAGGTTATAAATTTGAATTTCGTTATTACTGTAGGCATCAACCTAGTCCCCATTTCCTGAGCCACTAGAAAATAGCAAAATACTGAGACTATTTATAGAGAGCTGTTAATATTAGAAATAATATATTCATTTCCCGGGTGAACCCCTCACCCATTTTTTTTTTAAAAAAAAACAACTTAGCCTTGGATATTAAAGTACCTTTGATATTAAAGTTAGTGTAGAAGATATTAGATGTAAGATTGAACAAGAAATCTTTTTTATTAGAATCTGATGAGTGGTTTCATAATCAAAATATTGAAATATAACCGATTTTTTAAAAAAGTTTCTTTGGTTTGTTACACAAAGACTATTGGACGATCACGGAGGGGTGAAATTTTAACGTATTATTTTTATTATATTATTAAAATATTGTAATTTATATTATTTTATTATATTATTATATTATTATTAGATGAAGTTTACTATTTATCGCCAGTGGTGATTATAACCAATGTATATTTTACATCTTTAAATTTGTCTATGAAATCACCTTTGAGGCTCTAACAAAAAAAAATTCTCGTAAAATTTTGGTAAAACTATACCCCCTGCCCCATCTCAGTTCTTACCCTAACCCTAAAATTAATCAAATTTTAATTTTTATTTCGGCAAAAAACTTTTGATTAATTTTGTTAATCACTGGTGATGATCACCACTGGCAATAAGTAGTAATTTTCTTATTAGATTAATTACATATTATTTTATATATAAAATTATATTGCATCTATATAACAAACATATTGGGAATGAAGTTATAAGAGAGTTAACAGAAAGAAAAGAAATTATAATTATTATATGTTTAATATATATTCATAATATATTTAATATTGTTAATATATAATAAACATATTTAGCAAAAAAACATAGGTTTCTGTAAAGTATCAATTTATATCTGTTATCAGACACATCCTATTTGATCACTGAATGATTTCTGTATAACTTATTTGGTCACCTCCTAATACAATATACAAAATTCATTCACCTCTTAAGAGGTGAGTGAATGCGGTATTTGCATATTTGTATTAGGAGGTGGTTGAATAAGTTATGCGTAAACCATTCAGTGCTTACATTAGACATGTCGGATAACAAAGTTATCAGTCGGATCTTTAGTAGGTGAATAATTAGTTATCATCAACAACACAACTGATAACTAGTACTGTACATACCGAAAATAAGCTACCTTTTTTGGGCAAAAAATTACATGAAAAACGTGAGGTAGCTTATTTTCGAATTGTTAAAATTTTTTGAAAAATTGAAAAATGTACTAATAAAAATTTGGCAAAATGACACTGAATTTTTATTAAAAATGTATTTTGGTGTCCTGAACAACTTTACTTAATGTCACTTTTGAGAGGTTTACTTAGTAAAATTTAGACTTTTATATATAGCAACTGTTGGCGATTTTTCTTTGAATTTTAAAAAAAATGAAGAGGTAGCTTATTTTAGGTAGTAGCTTATTTTCGGCATTTGATCTCTACTTGATTTATTGCAGTTGTAAAGCTGGCCAATTTATTACAAATCTATGTTTGTGTTAAGCCAACATAAACTCAGATTTATAATAAATTGACCAGCTTTAGCAACCGCAATCATAATCATGGGTTCATAGTCAGGCATTCATTTGATTGGCTAATGTAAATCAATTACCCGAGTAACTTATTTACACACTTTAAAGTACTTTTTGAGATTGTAACATTTCACTAATAAAAAATTACCATGAAAGCTATTTTTCGCTTTAAACTAACGTCAATATTCATTAAAAAAATAATTTCAAAATAATCTGAAAATTAACTGACTTTGCTTAGAAGCGAAGATTTTACTACTTATTACTATAGTATTTGTATATAACATTAAATGTCTGAAATGGTCAACCAGAAAAGGCTGAAAAGGACAAACAAGACGTAAATTTTATGTTATAAAGAACTTTTAAGAACTTTTTATTGCTGTTTAATTTATTATGTTAATAATAAATCTTAATACTCTTATGTTTTGCGTATTCGATTTTATAGGAAATAGCTCATTAGATCTGGCGGCTTATAGGCTTTTTTGTGTGGATCTAAGCGTTTAGTATGACCAGAAATCAGGTTTGAGTTCGTTGTTAAATTAGTATTCTTGGGTTACAATATTTAGATTAGTGTAGTTTTTAAATTTGTTTGGTTCTTGTAGTGTATTTGTATTTGTTAACCGTAAGCAAAGGTTTTGTTTGTATCTTGTAGATTTAATGAATTCGGGTTTATTAGTAATAAATATCACATTTACCTCTTTACAGTATCTATTTATTCTCTAAATACTTGAATAAATTTTTGTGTGTCTATTTAAAAACATACTAAAATAATTTGCACTCTGATCGACATAAATCTGCACGCTGATTGGTCTTTTATTCTTGATATGATTGGCTAACTCAGTGCACGTGCACATTATGTCATTGATGTAAAGTTCGACTGTTTGAACATTTTCGATTGGTCATCTTTCAGAAATGTGACCAATATGGGAAATTTTTATAATCATACAATATTGCACTTTGCCATTTTTGATTTACTATATCCAAAACCGTAATCGGACTGTGAGAAAATTAATAATATATGATCATTTGCATGTTAAATACCGTTATAATTTGTAATTGATCTATTAATTAGTTAATTAAAATTCATCATGTGCCCCACTAATGTCGTAATGGATTCGTCAAAAATTCGTAATTTGTCTATTTTTTAAAAGAAAATTATAGATGGCCAGGACGACTCTTATATGATCGGCCAATCACATTAAAGATTGACTTATCATATAAATAGAATTTTTTTTATTTTATTTTTTATTAATTTTTTTATTTTTTATTTTTTAGAACTGTCCATCGCTAGGAACCTTAACATTCGCATAAAGGTATCGGCCGTTCTTCGTTTTTGATATTTTTTAAATTTTTTTAAAATTTTTATATTATTTATTATAGTAGTACTAATGTACTTATTCTTTTCTTTTCTTTAAACGAACGTATAGAACGTAGCTAAAACGAGCATAGTAAATTAGGTTTTTTTTTTTTTATTTTTTTTTTATTTTTATTTTTATTATTATATATCTAAAGTTCTTTTTTTTAGAATGAAAGTAGTGCTCTAGACGAATGTATTGAATGTAGCTAGAACGGGCGTAACACGTTAATTTTTATTTTCTTTTTTTTTATATATTATAATATATATATATCTAACGTTCTTCCTTCCTTTTTTTTTTAAAACGAACATAATACTTTAGACAAACGTATGGAACGCATCTAGAATGGGCGTAACACGTTAGATTTTTTTTTTTATATATATATATCTGATGTTCTTCTTTTTTTTAAATGAACGTGGTACTTTAGAGAACATAGCTAGAACGGGCATAACACGTTAGTTTTTCTTTTTTTTTCTTTTTTTTTTTATATATATATATCTAACGATTTTTTTTTTTTTGAATGAACATAGCACTTTAGACAAACGTATGAAATGTAGCTAGAATGGGCGTAGCATGTTAGTTAGGTTTTTTTTTTTTTTTAATATTGTTTATCTAACGTTTCTTTTTTTTTTTATAACGTATTACTTTAGACGAACATGTAGAACAAAGTATAACACATTAGTTTTTTTTTCCTTCTAATGTTAACAGTCTTTTTTTTTAAGACAAACGTATGGAACTTATATAGAACTTAGCTAGAATAGGCATAGCACGTTAGTTTTTCTTTTTTTTTTTATTATTATATATCTTACGTTCTCACTTCTTTTTTTTTAAAACAAAAGTAGTACTCTAGATGAACGTACGGAACGTAGCTAAAACGGCATAACACGTTAGATTTCTTTTCTTTATATATATATATATATCTAGCGTTCTTTTTTTTTAGAACAAACGTAGTACTTTGACAAACGTGTGGAACGTAGCTAAAATGCGTAATGCGTTAGTTTTTCTTTTTTTATATATATATATATATATAATATATCTAACATTTTTTTTTTAAAACCAACGTAGTATTATAGAAGAACATAGCTAGAACGAACGTGATATGTTAGTTTTTCTTTTTTTCTTTCTTTTTTTTATATGTAAATATATCTAACGTTCTTTTTTTTTTTTAAACGGACGTAATACTTTGAACGTAACGCGTTAATATTTATATATATATATATATATATATATATTTATTTATTTATTTATATGTATCTAACGTTCTTTTTTGTGTTTTTTTAGAACGAACGTTGTACTTTAGACGAACGTACCTAGAACGGGCACAACACGTAAGTTTTTCTTTTTCTTTCTTTTTTTTTATGTATATATCTAACATTTTTTTTTTTAAAACGAACGTAGTACGTTACGAACATAGTTACGAATGTAGTACTTTACGAACGTAGTACTTTACGAACGTAGTACTTTACGAACGTAGTACTTTACGAACATAGTACTTAACGAACGTAGTACTTAACGAACGTAGTACTTTACAACGTAATACTTAACGAACGTATGAAGCGTAACTAAAACAAGCATAACACAAAAGTTAGTTTTTTTTCTTTTTTCTCTTTTTTTTTATATATATATATCTAACGTTCTTTTTTTTAGAACAAATGTAAAACTTTAGACAACCATATAGAACGTGACTAGAAAGAGACTTAGCATGTTAATTTTTCTTTTCTTTTCTTTTTTTTTTTTTTTTTATATTATAAATCTAACATTAACTTTTATTTTTTGAAAGAACGAACGTAGTATTTTTAGACAAATGTATGGAACGTAACTAGAACGAGCGTACTATTATATATGACAAATTCTGTAATATAATTTTTAACGAACAAAAAAAACTGTATAAGATTGGTGGCGCGAATCGCCACCTATCGCACTAGTAATTTATAAGCTTCTTTATACGAGGTTTTTTTTTCGTCTTCTAATAGTATTATATTAAAACAGGGTTAAAAATTGAGCAATTTGATTGGTTAATTATCACGGGCAATCACGGGTAGATCTACAAAAAATAACCAATCATATGAATGTCTTCCCATGCAAAAGATCCGGGCCCGGTCCGGATCCATAACTGGATCCCGGACCGGATCCGGATCTTTAAAAATACCCGGTCCGGTTCATGCAGACATGATTTTGCAAAGCGAAATTTAAGTTGCAAATTATTTATGTTTAGAGCTTTTGGTTTAAATAAATTAAAATGATTAATAGCTGTAGTGATTTTTAATCAATACAATATACAATTAGCAACCATTAAATATCAATTTTCTAACTGGTCTATCATGTCTTTAACGATTTTATAATTGTTAATATATAATAACAATTATTAAACAAAAAATCAGAATTTTAGATTAAATCAAATACGGTTTTATTAGAAACCAGCTTTTAAGTCTTCTCCATTTTTTTTTTTAACTCCCTTGGAGGGAGACGCTCAGTGGCGTACTTTATTTATTTTGACGTCTTCTCCATTTTAAATGTATAAGTGTCATATAAATCACAAACTCTTAATTTATATAATTTTTCAGATCACACACATTAATTATGATGAAATTAGTAATTATCTTAAATTGTAAACACTTAATTATTACAAAGATAAGTAGTCGCGAGTACTCGTAAGTTATTCATGATTCGAAGAATGATAAATACGAATCATTCAAGTCACAAGTTAATTACTATTCATGGATAAAAAAAAAAAATAGAAGCTTTACAACTTCATAATGGTGAGAATAATTAAAAATTGGCTTAATGAAATTACGCTTCCATAATTTGAATAAATATATTTGCTCTATTCATGATATTTTATTTTTTTTATTAGCTATAAAAATTAAAGTATTTATAGATTAATAAGCATTCTTTTTATTAGTGTATTAAAATTTATTAAATACTCACGTGAAGCATCATTATAATAGTCATCAGAAAGATCTAATTTTCTAGAGCCTAAAAATTAAAAAGTAATTAAAAACTTTTATCGACTAATTAAAAACCGGATACAATAATATAATTATTTACATTACCATAAGTTTTTAGCAACTCTGCAGGGGGGAAATTAATTGGCTCAGAAAGGTTTTTGAAGTTAAGCAGTTTGCTTGTAAGTTTATCTTTAGGACAAATTGGTAACTCAGTTGGTAAAGTTTGAATAATTTTATCCGCAGATTGAAATTCCATATACATTGTTACTTCATTTGTATCTTTTCCACCAAAATTTACTATATGATACCACCTCAATAATTTATCAAAGATATAAGACGCAGATGGTCTATTAGAAGGATTAGCATCCATACATCGATTTGCTAATTTAATATAGCACTTGGGAGTACCTTTAGAAAATTCAGGACGTAATCCGTTACATATTTGGAAAGCCAACGCCTTATCATATTCAACTTCATAATGAGGTGGCATTCCTGTAGATATTTCAGTCATAATAATACCAAAACTATAAATATCTGCAGCGGATGTATATGATCGCTTATTTAAAACTTCTGGGGCAACATAAGGTAAAACGCCGTAAATATCATCACATAAATCAGATTCATCTTTCTTTCTCGATAATCCTAGATCTGTAATGTAAGACCTTATTTCTTTTTCATTATTATATTGATGCTGCAATATATTACCGCTATGAAGATCTTTATGAACATACTCTGCATTGTGAACTTTTGATAAATTTCTTGACATATCAACAAGTTGCTTTAATTTAATTTTCCAATTAAGTTTTTTAAAATTTGATGCTAGAAATTGATGAAGACTTCCTTTATTTGCATATTGAAATACCATCATATATTCATTATTAGTTGTATTTTGGGTTAGCCCATACACCTCAAGGTTACAACCCACTAATCTAACTTCCATATAACTTTTAAACTATTTGAGTAAATCAAATTTTAGTTAATAAATATCTATATTAAATCACAAAAATCATTTTAACGTACTTCTCTTAAAAAATTCTTTTGTGAACCAGGTAATGTCTTAAGTGCAACAATATATGGTAGTGTGCGTGATTGTCTGCCTATTATTTTACCGTCTAACCACGTTGCTGAAAACACTAAACCGAACCCCCCTTCACCAATCTTTCGAACGTTATCCAACCTATTAAAAGGAATCCATTCAATTACATCTTCATATTTTGTAGCTTTAAGTTGAAATCCTTTAATACATTCATCAATATTTTTATTTCCACTTGTCCATCCTTGTGTCGTTTTTAGAAAGTCACATTTTTGACACGATTTGTTGTATAAGTTACAATTCGCACATTCTTCATAGTTATAATTTTTTTTAGGTTTATTAGATTCAAATCTATCTTTGAATACTAACATATATTCACTAGTTATTGCGTTTTGTGTTAGTCCATATATTTTAAGATCCGAATGTACATAAGCTATAAACTTATTAAATATATAAATATTAAAATAAAGTTATATTTATATAATATAGTATGATAATATGAGATAACATCACGTTGGTACAGTGATAATTTTTTTGATCAGAGAATGCCGCGAAGCGGCATTTTCTGAATAATCAAAAAAATTATCGTTGTATCAAATGTGATGTATCTCAGAATTATCATGCTATATTGGTATTATAGTACGGCGGTCATTGATCATAAATTATACTATTTATGTTTTTTTAAACTCCTTTAATTCGTATAGTGCAACATAATATAAGTATGGATGACGTCTGCATCGTGCAAAATAACAAGCATGAAGTGATTTATAACATAAATAGTATAATACTCATGATCAATAGTGGTCGTGCTATAAATAATAGTACAGTATAATAATACAGTAATTTAAACAATATTTTGTCTTACTTCTTTTAATGTATCTAATAAATTTAATGTTCTTTTTAATGGTATAAGCCCCACTTTATATGTTGATGAACGTGAACGTACACAATCATTATTTGCATAACGTATTCCATCTAACCAGGTTGCAAAAAAATTATCTCCAACAATTTGAATATCATTCAATCTATTAAAAGGAATCCATTCAATTACATCTTCATATTTTGTTGCTTTAAGCTGAAATTTTTTAATACAATCATCGATCTCCTTATTTCCACTTGTCCATCCTTGTGTTGTCTTCTGAGGGTCACATGTTAGGCACCAAGCTTTAGAAGTGTTATATCGGTTGCAATCTGTACAATTTCCGTTATGCTTTGATCTTTCTGAACCAAATTCATCAAATACTAACAGATATTCATTTTGTTCTGTATCATAAGTTAGTCCATATACTTTATTATTCTTTAACTGTTCATAATCTGTAAACTATTAAATATTTCCAAATATAAATACAGTACGAGTTAAACAAACCATATATAATATATATTGTACGAACTTTAAATATTTTAGCTTACTTCTTTTAACATGCCTATTAAATTTTGTGAACTAGCTAATATTTTGAGCTCCACGTTATATGATGGTGCACGTGACTGTACATATCTACCAGATTCATCATTTGCATAACGTATTCCATCTAACCAGGTTGCTAAAAATTTATCACCAACATTTTGAATATTATTCAATCTATTAAAAGGAATCCATTCAATTACATCTTCATATTTTGTTAAATTAAAATAAAATTTTTTAATACAATCATCGATCTCCTTATTTCCACTTGTCCATCCTTGTGTTATCTTCTGAGGGTCACATGTCTGGCACCAAGCTGGCGATGTGTTATATAGATTACAATTTGTACAATTTCCGTAATGCTTAAATCTTTTAAAACAAAATCCATCAACTACTAACAGAAATTCATTTTTTGCTGTATCATAAGTTAGTCCATATACCTTATTATTCCCTAACTGTACATAATCTGCAAACTATTAAATATTTGTAAATATAATACGAAATAAAATAGCACTATATGTAATATACTGTACAATAATTAAATATTTTAGCTTACTTCTTTTAACATGTCTATTAAATATTGTGAACTAGCTAATATTTTGAGCTTCACGTCATATGATGGTGTACGTGACTGTGTGAATCCTTTCCATTTATCCCTATCTAGGTATCGTATTCCATCTAACCAGGTTGCTAAAAAATTATCATCAATCTTTTGAATATCAACTAATCTATTAAAGGAATCCATTCAATTACATCTTCATACTTTGTTGCTTTAAGTTGAAATTCTTTAATACAATCATCGATCTCCTTATTACCTCTTGTCCATCCTTGCGTTGTTTTCCGAGGGTCACATGCCTGACACCAAGCTGGCGATGTGTTATATCGGTTGCAATTTGTACAATTTCCGTTATGCTTTGATCTTTCTGAACCAAATTCATCAAAAACTAACAGATATTCATTTTGTTCTGTATCATAAGTTAGTCCATATACTTTACTATTCTTTAACTGTTCATAATCTGTAAACTATTAAATATTTGCAAATATAAATACGAGTTAAAACAAACCATATATAATATATATTGTACAAACATTAAATATTTTAGCTTACTTCTTTTAGCATGCCTATTAAATTTTGTGAACTAGCTAATATTTTGAGCTCCACGTTATATGATGGTGTACGTGACTGTACATATCTGCCAGATTCATTGTTTACATAGCGTAATCCATCTAACCAGGCTGCTAAAAATTTATCACCAACATTTTGGATATTATTCAATCTATTAAAAGAAATCCATTCAATTACATCTTCATATTTTGTAGCTTTAAGTTGAAATTTTTTAATACAATCATCGATCTCCTTATTTCCACTTGTCCATCCTTGTGTTATCTTCTGAGGGTCACATGTCTGGCACCAAGCTGGCGATGTGTTATATCGATTACAATTTGTACAATTTCCGTAATGCTTAGATCTTTTAAAACAAAATCCATCAACTACTAACAGAAATTCATTTTTTACTGTATCATAAGTTAGTCCATATACCTTATTATTCCCTAACTGTACATAATCTGCAAACTATTAAATATTTGTAAATATAATACGAAATAAAACAGCACTATATGTAATATATTGTACAATAATTAAATATTTTAGCTTACTTCTTTTAGCATATCGTTTAAATTTAATGACCTAGTTAACATTTTAAGCTCCACGTTACATGATGATGTACGTGACTGTACATATTTACCATCAGATACAATGTTTACATAGCGTTGTCCATCTAACCAGGTTGCTAAAAATTTATCACCAACATTTTGAATATTATTCAATCTATTAAAAGGAATCCATTCAATTACATCTTCATATTTTGTTGCTTTAAGTTGAAATTTTTTAATGCAATCATCGATCTCCTTATTTCCACTTGTCCATCCTTGTGTTGTCTTCTGAGCGTCACATGTCTGGCACCAAGCTAGTGATGCGTTATTTCGGCAGCAATTTGCACATACTCCAAGATTATTACCCATAATTTAATTTAAGGTGTAGAAAATTCAGTACGTATAACAGTACCATAAACGGAGTGAAATAAGTTGTCGCCTGGCTAATATTAAGCCCCTGAAATTAGATCTTCATGCATGCATTAAGCCAGGGCGTTACTTTAGATATCTACTTTAGAGAATCGCTACTATAGATGCAACAACAATGCCACAAATCTGTAATGCCATTTTCATAGGTGCGTACGTACGTACGAACGTGCGTTGTAAGATAGAAATTACCAGGTGTAATACAACCCAATGTGGGGCTGTGTCACTTTTTTATTCTCTTTTCTATTTTTAGTTTCTATGGTATTTTCTGTTCAGAGGCAGTGTTTCGGCCGAAACCGAAACCTCCAAAACCTAGTTTTGCCAGAGATCACAAATTCGAAACTTCGAAACATCCGAAAACTGGATGAAACCTCCGAAATGGGCGGAACCTCTGAAACTGGAGAAACCCACTGAAACTGGGCGAAACCGAAATTTCCGAAACTTTCGAAATTTGATGATAGCTGAATCTAGGTAAAAATTGTGATCTCGAATGGTTAAATAAGAAAATCGAAATGGGGCTCACATTAACACAAAATTAGATAATTGTAAGGCAATGGGCCTACTCCTAGAAACTTTATTTTGTTACATCTAAAATTTTTTAAATGTTAATATATTTTTATAAAATTTTATATATAAAATTTATAATCTATTTATTATTTAATAATATATAAATTGTATTATATTTATATATAAAAAAAAATTTTCTAATAAGCTTAAAACTTTGTGAAATTTGGTTAAAATTTGACCATTGGCTCCTATTACTAGAAATCTAATATAACTATTCTAAAAAATTTAGAAAGTAAAAATTTTTTTATATTATTATTTCTTATGTTATGTTTTTCTTTTTTTGTTTTTTTTTTGCTTCTTTCTGTTATTTTTTGCTCTTATTTTTTAAGTTTTTGTGGTTTAATATTTACTTTATCTTGTATTTCATATAAGCTGATTTACAAAATGGATAATAAGTTTTGATCTACTGATTCGTTTAGATGGTTTTGCTACCAAAATGTTCGTCTCAATGAGACGATTCTAACAAGCTCAACATCATTAAAATCCAATCACAGTATCCCAAGATCATCACGATTTTGTACTATTTTTTATTAGTAAATTTTAAATATATAAAGTTTACTAATAAAATAGTACAAAATCGTAACGATCTTGGGATCCTGTGATCAGATTTTAGCGATTTGGGGCTTGTTAGAATCGTCTCATTGAGACAAACATTTTGGTAGCAAAACCATCTAAACGAATCAGTAGATCAAAACTTATTATCAAATTTGTAAATTAGCACATTTGTCTTTTGTAATGCTTCAAAGGTTACTATAGTGGTAAATATAGTTCTATGGTTATACAAATGGTTAATTTTATGCAACATGATATATTCTAACTTATATATTTGTATTCACATGACTTATTTGAAAAAATTTGTATTTTATAGTCCGTTGTGACAAAAAATATAAGATCTTCTAACAATAGGGCCCATTACCTTATATATGCCAGGAACGAATGGATATGAGTATATGGTTTATACGGAATTTGACGTCTGCAAGGTCTTGAATTTAATTGATCCACATGACTAGTGATGGGAAAAATGCGCATTTCATAATAACATGCGCATGAATGAGCACGTTATATAAGGCCACGCAAAGTTGATTTTTCGTTTTTTGCATTACATGGATTTCAAAATTCGGGACGGACGGTCGGTTTTTTTTTATTTTTTTTTATTTTTTTTATTTTTTTTTTAATTTACTGCAAATAGAATAATGTTCACATTTAAGGTCATATGAGGTTAATTTTTTATTTTGCACAACAAAGAATCAAAAATTGGGCTGGCAGTCATATTTTTCCTGTTAGTCCTATCGGACAATTACGGGAAATTAAGGTCTCTATCGGGTACACCGGATGAAAATAGCGGGAAAAAATAGTTGTCAAAAATCGAAAAAAAATAAAATTTTTGAAAAAATTGAAAAAATGGGACTGGGGTAATGCAAAACGAAAAATCAGGTTTGCGTGGCCTAAAATGCGTATGATATCGCATGATATTAATCTTTGGAATGTATATTTTCCCTTCGGAAAATCGGATACGTGTTCAAATTTTTACCCCGATCTTGCTCTACTTTTATGTTCATTCACTTTCTTTACGGAATTTTTTGAGACTTTTGCATCCATATCCTTAATTCCGCCCGACAATACACTCCCTGGCCTAAATTATATATAGGGAATGGAACCGCCTAAAATTTTTTAATCATTAAATCGTTTAACCGTTTAACCATTTAATTTGGCCGGCATTAAATAACTCCGGCCCACGACGAACATAATTCTGCCCGGAACTATAGAGCAATTTTTAAACGGTTAAACGGTTCCAATCCCTAATTATATACTATATTTTTCCTATAAAAATTTATATGGGATAAAATGTCCCCATTTGATGTGAAATGGGACTAGCAAAAAAGGTTGGTACGGTTGAACGGCCCGAACTATTTTAGGCCCATGACTTTCTATCGGCCGTATAATTAGTTTGAAAAAACAATTGTCGCTTTATTAACTTGCATTATCAAAAAAAAAAAAAAAAAGAAACCATCTATATAATTGCTTTAATAAGAATTTAACGATAAGAAGTTATTAACGTAGCTAATATATTTATTATGTATATAATATTGATCATGCACCGATTAATATCGCAAAATTTGTTCTATCGGGCAAATGATTGGCTGACAATGCTGCGCAGCGGCACATGTCAGCTAATCATTTACACGATTGGACAAATTTTACGATATTTATCAACGCATGACAATATTTGCAATTCATGAACATGATTCTCAAGTCGTGATTGGCTAACTGAGTTTTATTCGAATAAACATGATTACGTCATGACACATAAAAAATTAACAATAAGAAATTTTTTCATGATCATAAGAGTTTGCCGGATAACATACATATACAATTTTATTTTCGCCACTATACGCAACAAACAATTTTTTTATTTTTGCTACCATACTCAACTATTTTTGTGTCCCCGACTATTCTCCTTTAAGTAATAACTAATTAAAATCGTATTCATAGTCAATTTTAATTATATGAAATTTGGGTATTACGGAGGATCAATTTAGGATCCAATTTCTGTAAATCTGCCGATATAAAATAGTAAAATAAAATTACGTGCTTAAAGTATTCTTAAAGTATATTTAGTAACACGTTTTGCGACATGCTTAACCTTCAAATTTTGTTATATATGCTTATTTAGGTACATATATGTATTTGGTATTTATGTATTTATGTACGTACGTACGTACGTACGTGTTCTACCTGCTATCAGCTACATGCAAGTATATAGTAAAGTAGTAGAAACCATGATATGTAGTACGTGCGGTTTGTAAAATAAAAAATTTGCCAAGCCAAAGTTACTTTTTCTACTAGTCATAACCATTAAAGGGTATTTATAATATTGAATTTTTGCAAGAATATTTGTTAAACATCACTTTCAAATTTCTGTCAAATAAAGATTAGGATATGTAGAGTAAAATAAAGATGTCATATTCTAATTGGTATCGCTTACAATAATAAATTAAGCGAGACCAATTTAATTCGGTGTTTAAGTTACACTCCTTTCTCAAAAGAAGGGTGGGGAGGGAAATGGAATGTATACACAGTAAGCTTTAATAAATTTTTTCTCAATAGGAAATTATCGGGATGGCCTTTTGCTTGTCTTTTATGTTCGTTCATTTTCTTTTCAGAAAGTTTCGGAACCTTACAATTTCTAATCTTAATTCCACCCTGCATTATGCTCTCCGGCCAAAATTATATATGTATATCTCAAAAAATCTTTTTACTAATAGAGAGAGGTGGGAGTAACGTATAAACCACTGAATCGAATTGGTCTCGTCGTTTATGAGTTAAAAAAAAAAAAATAAAGAGGAAAAAAAATATGAAGAATTATATATTTATTATGTCATTTATACTTTGATAAAAACACTAGGTTAATACATAAAATTTTGAAATATAAAGAATGTTTAACAGCAAACACAACCAAACTACATTGAAAAATACGAAATCATTGTTTTTACTACAAGAAAGGTTTTAATATAGAGTTCTTATCGCAGGGGTTTGTGAACTACTGTGTTTCATAAAAATTCAATGGGATAATTTAAATACTACGTGCTTATATTTATCCAACTGAAAATACTCAACTCTTCGATAATAATCTAACTTGAATTAATTTAAAGGTATTAAGAACCAGGTCCGGTTATGTTAACTAGATAAATTTTGTCAAACAGCTAAATAGTGTTCATATTTTGAATAATCCATTATACGTCTTTAATTTTTTTCTTGAGGTTCAATCCGGATAAATCCGTCATCCGTTTATCCGTATCTGAATTATCCGGATAATTCAGATCGGATAAACAGATTTGATATCCGGATAATCCGACTGCTATTCTGATAATTATCCCGATATCAATAAAACAGATATCCACTATCCGTTATCCGAGTATCCAATCCGAACTTTATCTGGGTATCCGAGATAAACACTATCCGGATTGATACACCAATTTTTTCAGCCGTTCATATGGTTATCAACAATTTTTTCAAAAGTTTGACTAATTAAAATTTGACGTTTTAATCGAATAATCACTACATACGTATGTCAACTGTTAATTGACAAATTTGAAAGTCCTTTACAAAATTTGAATTGTTAAAGATAAGCCGCTTAGCAGCGCTGATAATGTACTATTAAATACACCAAAATGAGTATTTTTTTAGCATTTTATATTATAAATAAATTTGCTAATCATTTTAATAATAAAATACTATTATTAGTCAATATTTAAACCAATATATTAGGTAATTAATAGTGCTGATAATGAAGTAATTTTGTTAAAATAACTAAATTAGGACCATTAATATGCCTTTTATTGCCTATATAAAATTTGGAAATTTTGTAAGATCTAATATATTTACCGGACGTAAGATCAAAATTTAGTATAATTTTCGTACGTTGTGAAAATCGATCGACAAAAAAAAAAGTTTTTTTCGAAGTTTTAGAACTCAACTGAGTTTGATTTTTATTCAAGGTAAAGTGCCCCTTTATATACTTCCGTTTACAGACGGAATTAATTTTGAACATTGAACAAATTCTAAAAATTTAACAACTCTTCGAAATTCACAAAATTTAATTTGCAAATTTTTCGAAAATGAACAAATTTAACAGTTTTGATAAATTTTCGAAACTCAATAAATTTTCCAATTTTGCAAAATTTTGAAAAATTTTTTTTTTATCGATCGTCTTTTGGCACAATTTCCGGAAGTAAATTCGATTTTCACAACGTACGTCCGTCCGAATCTGTACAGCTGTACAGTATTACTTTAATTCATACCTACGTACGTGTATTAATTTATTTTTGCAATATTGAATATGAAGATTAGGTATCCCGTGTTTATTTTTTTTAAAGATTTTGTACAAGATAATTTAGATAGAAAATGAATTCCATTAGTGATATTAAATTTTTATTTAAATTTTTATTTATCTATTTATTAATTCAATTATCAACTGGTGCAGAGCTTCCAGGAAACTGGCCAACACTCGATACACCACCACCAATAGTAGCAGAGTATACAAAACTCGTAGATTTATCAAAAGTTGCAAATGCTGAGGTTCGAACAATAAATGACGTAAATAATGGCAAATGTCCTAACCCTGACCAATACTGTAATTGGGGTTGTACAAAATGTGTTCGTAATCAAACTGATATTATTACGTGCCCAAATGTTGGAGGTAAGAATTTTTATTTGGAGAACGTAAAATTAGAAATTATTTAATATTGTTTCGAGATAATATTTTAATAACTTGATTTATTTTAATCATTAGATTGGGGAATTACTATTGACGATGGTCCAACGTAATTATTATTCAAAAATTTTTTTACTTAATTATATGGTTAATTTCAATAAATGCGTTTATTCTTAAATTTATAATATAATGCTTATACTTTTTTTTTTTATCAGTCCTAGTACGGCAAAAATTCTTGATTTTTTAGAAGCCAATAATCTCAAAGTTACTTTCTTTGTTGTTGGTTCTCGAGTAGTTGAATATCCTGAAATCTTACAAAGAGCATATAAACTTGGTAAGTGTAATTTTTACCCAATCTTCTTAATAATTTCATATTAGCATAATTTATTTATTATTATCGTTTATCAAAGGACATCAAATTGGCATACACACTTGGTCTCATCCATCTCTTACCACTCAAACAAATGAACAAGTAATTTCAGAGTTGAAATGGACTGCAGAAGTCATAAAGGCTGCGATTGGCGTCGTACCATCATATATGCGTCCCCCATATGGTGATTATGATGATAGAATACGTGATATATGCGCACAACTTGGTTATAAGATTGTAACTTGGGATAGAGATACAGAGGATTGGCTATCTAATACTGATAAGTCATTCAAATTATCATGGATTGAAGGTAACTTTACTGAATGGGTCAAAGAACCAGGAAAACCTGGTCACATTTCATTGGAACATGATCTGTTTGCAGATACCGCTGCTCAAGTTCCATCCGCCATTAATATTGTTACGAAAGCTGGTTATAAGGTTAAACCAGTTGGTACTTGTTTGGGTAACGACAACTTTTATATGAATAATACTACCACACCTGTGCAGCCAAATTCTACAGCTTCGACTACTTCTTTACCTGCGTATACAAATGCTCCAACAAGTTCAACTCCAATAAGTTCAACTACTTCAGACACTCCAAAAACTCCAACACCATCTTCACAGAGTAAATCTACATCATTGGCCATAAAATCAAACAATTTTGATAATTTCTTATGGTCAATTATTATTGGTGCAATATTATTTACAGCTACTTTCTTTTAATAAATTGAGTACGATCATAAATAATTATATTCTAATTAATTAATATTAATTTATTAAAATATGTAAAATTTGAATTATTTAAAAGAGTTAATTCTCTTTTTCTTGATTTAATTTCGCTTATGTTTTTTTTTTTTGTTCTTTTTATTAAGCTTTAAATTTTTTTTCAATAATACATTTTTAATTTTATAATAAATGACAATCGATTTAATTTTGTATATAGAGGGTGGGTCTAGCATTCATTTAATATAAATTTTCAAACCATAAAGTTATTAAAAATTTGAATCAGATTGCTAGATTGTTAATTTATTTGTCTAGGCCCTTTTTAGCACCATATTTATGCTTTAAAATATTAAGCTAGAAAATATTATATAATTGATATTTAATGATTATTTAATTAAAAAAAAATTTGTTAGGTAATTCAAATTTTTATTTGTATATAAGTTAAGTTCGTCTATTATTAATTTGAAAAACTAGAAATTGTGTTTGTGGTGCGTAGTTCATCTAACTAATAATTAGAATGGCAGGTAGTATGTGCTGTGGGGGCGTGACTGGAATAATGATGCCTGACGAAACTAATTTTGTATCATCTCTCAAAGTCTGAAAAATTTTGACGCAGCCTTTATTTTGATAGACAGTTTGAAATTTAAAACTTTGAGTAACGATATCTCAACAACTACAAAGTCAATTTTAATGAACTTTTTTTTTATTTGAATTCTACAGATTCGTAAAAAAAAAAGTTCATCGAATTTGGCTTGGTGGTTGTCAAGATATTATTAAACCATTTATCAAAATAAACGCTGCTCATAATTTTTTAAGCTTTGAGCAAACGAAATCTCGATTAATATATTAAAATCTTACGTGTCACGTTTAGTTTACCCTGTATAAATAATTTTAAATACCCTTCCGGATCAGTCCGAATAACGAAAATTATACGTGACATGTTTTGTTTACCTGAAATGAACATGACACGTAAGATTTTCGTTATTCGGATTGATCCGGAAGGGTATTTACTCAAGGTAGGAACCCCGAGCTTGTGGATCACTACACAATTACTTTTTCGGAAGCTCGGGTAGATTATCTTCATTTTATACTTACTGAAGTTATAAGTAAATTGCGATCTTTATGTTGACAAAATCTTTTGTGTTGAACAAAAAAACAAAAAAAACGTTAATGTAGGGTGAAGAACTTTGTATTTTTTTTTTATTTTACATTTTGCATAGATATCCTGGAAGTACATGAATAAAGTTAATTAACTATGTGGGTTATTAATAATATTATAATATTATTGTAGATGCTTTTATAATACGATAAGAAGCTTATAGATAAGATGTATTAAAATCACCAAGCGAGGTTGCTTATTAGAATGATAGTTGTGTAAGATAGTATAGTATAATATATTAGAAATTTGAGTAGATGTAGGATTAGGTATAGGAATAGTCGTAAGAATTAGAAGTAGAATTAGACGTATAATTAGGCATATAATTAAACATATAGAAATATAGATTATTAAGATTTTGTAAATAAATAAAAAGTAAGCACTATGAAAAGGTCAATAGTCCCAATTTAAATTAATAAATACATGCTCTTATCTAACAGTAATATTTAATGGCATTTTTTTGAGCTTTAGCTCTAAATTTTAATAAATTGTAATTAAATTTTGGTTTTTTCATTTTAAAAAAATTTACGATTTGATTGGCTAATCAACATGTAATCTTTTTCACATAATAAAAATTTTATAGCTTTAGGCTAAATAAACCAAGCTGAACTCATTTCGTGTTTAAATAGTAATTTTAAAAATAAATTTCTGGAGCAAGGTGATGAGTTACATACTAGTAGAATTTAAATAAAAAAGTTCATTGAATTTGGCATGTTAGGTGTCAAGATATTATCACTTAAATATAATAAGATTTGCTATTAATTACCACTGGTAATCATAACCAGTGTTGCTATATCTCTAAAAAAAAAGTCTGAAAAAATTTTGGCATAGCCTTTATTTGTCCAAAGAACACTCACATGTAGAGCAATAGTACACCCGATGTTTGTGTATTAACAAATTCTGAATCCTGATTGGCTAGATCAGGTATAACATAAAAAAACAATCAAAACAATAGAAAACTGATGGTTATTGGCTAGATCAGGTATAACATAAAAAAATTGATTTTATATATATTATTTGGCTTTAAATGGTTCCCATTTTCCTAATTTTAATAGTAGCTTAAATTTTTTAAAACTTTGAGAAATAATACCTCAACAACTATCAAGCCAAATTTGATATACAGTACATTTTTTGGTTAAATTCTACAAATCTGTAGAATTCAATTAAAAAAAGTATAAAATTGATATGTTAGTTGTCAAAATATTGTCACTCAAAGTTTAAAAAAATTCAAAAATTTTGGAGTATAAATAAATAATTTTTTTAGAATTTTATAATTATCAATATAGGGATCAGGTGTAATATGAGATCAAAGCAATTATGATTAACTATCCATAATGCAAAATTTTGCCTATGAAACCATCTTTTATACTTTAACAAAAAAATCCTTTTAAAATTTTAGTTTAGAAACACTTTGCTAAAGCACACTACCCTGACCCTAATCTAACTCTTACTTTAGCCCTAAACTAACAAATTTAATTAGGGAATTGCTATTTCCACCCCCAAATTTGCTAATGCCACCCTCTACGGTCGGAGCCGGCGTCCGGAGTATATCACATGACTGTCGGCATACTATTAAATTTACGATCATCATGCATATTATTTGTGTAACTCCTATCCCCTGTCTATAACTACATATACATGTATATTCGCAAAAAAAAATTAGCTTTGAATATTCGAAGAAATTAACTTTGTTGCAACATTTTTTTGTAAACTAACTACTTTAAAATAATAAGCTATTTAACAAATAGGGATGTATAAAGTATATATACGATTAGCAAGATCATTGTACTATGCTTAAGGGTAGAGTATACTATTTGCAAATTATATATAAAACAAATGGTAAAATTTTTTTCTTTTTAAAATTAAAAAATATTATATTAAGTAGACTACTTTAATTTCTAAAAAAAATTGTAGAATAGGTTTTTCTAATTCTAACGGTAGTAAAATTATTAAAATTGGTTAAATCCTCATACATAGTTAGCTGAAATTACTGCAACATATCATGATACCAATTTATAATTCATGATTGGGACATGTTCTGCAGTTGTGACCAGTTTGTTGGCATAGACTACATTGTCTTTGTCGCTTTTCTACAAGCTCGAATGCAGATGGATCCCTTTGTGTCAAGCTTTGGCTTCGATTTTTTGCCCCAATTGGTCTTCCACATGGCTTACTAACAATTGGATCTTTCAGAACAGCAGGAGGACTTTGCAGCAACTCTTCTAGTTGCGAATGGACAACAGCTTGCTGGTGTAGTGACCAAAGTTGGGAAGTTTGTGTGAGAGACTGCAGGAGAGGTTGGAGACCCATATTTTCATTATTTATAGGGTAAGTAGGTTCAAGAAATTCTAGACGGCAACCTTGAATCCACTAGTGTTTATTGAAATCAACTTTTTGTAATGCTTGACCAGTTGTCAAACATTCTCGAATTATATGCGAACATGGAATTCCCATTGTGAATTTCAAAATTCCTGTACATGGCTTTAGAAGTGAGTCTAAAGTTGCATTTGATGCCTTGATAAATTCATCATAAGTTTTTTCAGGGCAAAAACAGATATTTGGTATAGGAGAGGTTCAAATAAATTAATCCGGTACATATGTTGTATTCTTATGCGCTCAGAGGAAATCATTGCACAAATTTCTTTGGCTTGAGTTTCCACTTGCAATACAATTTTATGGTACACCGACTCGAGGTCACCTGTGGATGTTTGTAAGCATCTGGGTAGTTGTTTTTGAAGATGAACCAAATGTTATAATATTATTTGATATTATTTGTGATTGCAATTAGTAATATAATCAGAAATCTGAATACATATTACTATTTAATTTGGTTCATGTTTAAAAATAATTACTTACCTTTTAAGGGCAGCGTGCATGCCTTCTACTCGTGATGTCGCTTTGTTACCAAGATGTAGGTAACAATCAACCCAGGCAGAGATAAAGCACTCTTTATAAGGTATCCAGGTTTCTTGAAGATATTGCAAAACATTGGGTTAATTCTCATAATTTTTCAAAAATTTACTCTACTGAGTCATAAAATCTTGCACAGTAGTGGATGCTGTAATCTTTTGCTACTTTGACATAAATTCGATCCATTGTTCTTCAGTGGTAAAATAGCATTTACATTTTGCCATAATATTCTTGTTTATATGCCACACACACAAAATATAGTGAGTGCTAGAAAAGACTTCTTCGATAGCTTTAATTAATGCCAATTCTCTATCGGTAATAATAACGTGTGGATAGAACATTCCATTAAAGATTTTTGAAACACAGCTTAATGCCCATTTATAATCCTCTTCTGTTTCATCTCTCAGAAAGGTGAAGCAAGAAAAAAACATTGTATTGAAACTTGATACACCAACAACGTTTAGCAAAGGCATTCTATACCTATTTGTTTTATAGGTGGCATCCATCAGCAGCACAGTCAGATAGGCACGAGTTAAAGCGATAGAAACTCTATGTGCAAAAAAAAGGCATTTGATATGATTTTGGCTATCACATTGATATTCAAACTCAAAATCAGATTCATACAATTCATCAATAAGAGCTTGAATTGGAGTTCGACCGTTAAGTCTTTCTTGGTAAATGGAATGTAAAGTATTATATATCGTTTTAGATATGGCCATTGAAAAAGGATCGTTTTGTTGGATGGTTGATAAAATTTGATGAGAACGGGAACCTGCAGCTGACATTTGTCGAACTTGATCCCATTGTTCAAGATCCAACCTTCGAATGATTGGGTGACCAGACATATTTACTGATGCTTCATGGTTGTGTTCAGAGTTACAAATTTCAAGATACCAAATGTTATTGCATCTAACTCCATAAAGTTCAAATTGACAAGCTAAAAGTCTTGAAGCTGTCTGTCTATGGCATGAATCGGCCGTCAAATTCAATTTGTTTTTATAAGTGCCACTTCTATCACAAGCCAATATCATATTCTTGATTTCTCCATTTGAATCAGATCGAGACCTCTTAATAGATACAGCATATCCTTGAGTTATAGCAAAATCTTGGACATTGGGTAAGTAGTTCTTTACGACTTGTAAATGGCCCAAGTGATGATGGTGGACACATACTTAAATGAAAAAAAACTATATTAAGTTAAAAAAAGGTATGATCAGAATACGATATAATTTTGTAATCAAAAGGATAATGGCAAGAAACCAGATTTCGGTCATATAAAATTTATATGATTGAAATTTGGTTTCAGAAGTATATAAGACACATATACACTATGATGAGTGATACAGATTTATAACTCAACGTTTAGAGAACAGTTTATACGAATATTAAAATTTATGAACAAGTCTGTACGGGCGTATTGGAATTTGTGCTATGGTATATAGTTTTTCTTTTGTTCTATTTTTTTTTTGTTGAGAGTGAAAGAAGAACGGTTTGTTTTTGCTTTCTCTATCTATATATACTAATTACTTCATTTTTACATCATGTATTACATGCAATTTAATCTCCGCAATACTATCAAGCATTGATCACAAAGCATTACATCATTTTTCAGATATCAGTCAAAATCTACAATAACCAAATATGGTTTTTTTAATATAAATGAAAAATATGTATGCTTTTTAAATTTTTCCTTCTAATGGTACAAACGCTCTACCATATTATAGACCTGGGTCTAATATTAGGTTTTAATATTGATGGGTGTAAGAGACTTTCTTTTATACAGCAGTTTACGGTAAGCTAAAGTTTAATTAGTTTTTGAAGAACAAATCTTCTTATTCAAATTTACTATATATCTTGTTTATGTAGTTTAGAAACCTAAGTAATTTTTGAATAACATTAAAGTTATTGACTTACTACACTAAAGGTATTTTATTCATTAAAAATTTATAATTTTTTTTAAACCATAATTAGTATTTGAAAAGAATTCATAGCTTAAACCACTAATTTATAGGTTTTAAAAGGTATACATACACACTAATGAATATTATAGTATGGTTCTATGATGTGCTAACGAAGTTTTACAAGAACGAATTTACAATGGTTATAATAGTACTTGGCCCTTATTTTTGCAACCGGGGTTAAATCGCCACTCAAAAATTTTACAGATTATATTATTCGAATAATTAATGAACAATATTTCATGATTCAAATATTTATAACGATGGAAATTTTTACTGATATTTAATTCAAATGTAAAATTTTTTGGGTGGCGATTAAACCCCAGTTTATTTTTGCGTAGAAATCTTGTAAGTATATTACACTTTATATTATATATTCACAAATTTCAGTTATAGTGGCTGATGTTCTGATATGTCTTATACCGTAATTTACCGTAGAAGATACTCCCTTTGATCGGTACCCCCTGATTTGTATCAGGTATATTTCAAGGCTATTTGTTGTGGTGTTTTGTAAGAGATCTGGGTACAAATCAAAGGCCGATTTACTAATAAAAAATTTTTTTTTACTTATAGGCTAATATTATGCTCCACACAACATACTTCCATACAATGTTACCTATACCATACAAGGTACCCGAGGGTACAAATCAAAGTTTTTACCACGTAAAATTAAATCGTACCTGGGTACCTTGCATGGTAAATTACGGTAGCATCTGGAAAATATAGCTAAAAGTTGCAGATTTTGAATTATCATCAAACTCAATTGTTTATGAGTGCCAGCATATATCGAACTTAAATGTTTAACATGCTTAAATAATATAAAGCCTGATGGCTATAGTTTTTGGAGTAATTTTTTGAAAATTTTTAAATAAAAGATTCAAAGATTTGCATATCATTCACATATTCTAGAAGAATTGATAAATTCTATAGAAGACACACTCTTAATATATTAAATTTTATGGCATTGGTACAATAACTCTTTTAATCATATACATACTTTATATATCTCTATTTGTTATCTTAATGGCTAATTATTTTAAAGTAATTAATTTACAAAATGTTCACAACAAAGTTAATTTCTTCGAATATTCAAAGCCATTTTTTTTGGCGAATATATGTATATACGTAGTTATAGACAGAGATAGTAGTTAAACAAATAATATGCATGATGATCACAAATTTAATAGTATGCTAACAGTCACGTGACATACTCCGGACGCCAGCTCCGACCGTAGGGAGTGGCATTAGCAAATTTGGGGGGTAGAAATAGCAATTCCCTTTATTTATTGCTTTAATTTCACATTACACCAGATTTTTAGAGTGCAATATATCACCTATGTAAAAAAAATCAAAAATTTTTTTTATTATATTTTTAAGTTTTTTTTATCCTTTTGGCAAACTTGCCATGGGACATTATTGGCATTCTTTTCTTTTATTTATTTAATGAGATCTATTTTATATTACAATTCATTTAAGTCATTATACAATTTTTACAGAATCTATTCTAGGCTATCTGTATTACCCTACTCAATACTCAGTTTCTTAGATACCTTTTTATTTGTCACATTGGTACTCTTTTCAGTTGTTTCTTTATAAAGTTTCAGTTTTTCTCTGTTTTAGGTATAGGCAGATGCTCCTAAGTGTTGAACTTTATGATTTCTTTCTTTTATAGATTGGTACTACTTGCTTTTTCTTGATATTATTTTGTTTTTAGCTGGGAACCCTTATGTTAATAAGTGTTTTTTGTCAAATTTTTCTTTTTCTGGATATTATATAATCTTTGTGGCTATATTATATAGCATGTTCCTAATGCTATAGTAATTAGTTCTAAACAAAAAACTTCTCTTGAAAATCTTTTTTATTTGTAGTTCTGTATGGTATCGTAGTCGAATTTGTGACCCCAGGATTTTGTAGTACTAATCGGGGCCTGGGAATGAAGTAATTTTCTAAGTGAATAAACTTATCTGCGCGAAGTGTCTATTAGGTAGAGCATCTGAACTATACACTAGTAGTATATTAGCCAAGCAAGTGAAGTTCTGTAGTGAAACTCTACAAGTACACAGCAAACTAGAAATACCATGATAATGGATTTTATCTCCTAGTTGGACTCAAACTAGCAATCTAATGAATATGATCCTAGAGTGCTAACCACTATACTATCGACCCAGGGTTATTTTTAAAGTTTAAACTTAATATATTTTTTTTGATGATCATATCATACTTTATTTTAAAGAATATAGCTATATATACAAATATTAAATCTATTCTGATACTAATTAAGTATAGCTTACCTGGTTGCATAGGTATTTATTACAACCTGCCAAAGTATAATTCATCTTACTATCTAAGAAAGTTATATTGTCCAATTTAATTAGTCAACTATATAAAATTTCTATATAAACAATAGTTTGTTTACATAGTAATTTTATATAGTTAGCCAATATTTTTTAAAGATATATTAGCAACTATTATGCTAATTTGAACTAACTAACCTCTTTTAGATTTATTTAGTGTGCTCTACAACTTTTAACTAATCAACCTTAGCTATTAACTTAGTATGAAAAATGGTTTATTTGAATAATTGTTAAAAAATTTTGGCATTTTCTGCTTATACAGTGCAAACAGCCTAGTCCAAACTAATAAAATTGATAACATTCAAATTGCTAATCCTTTTTTAAAAAAGTAGTAAACAAAAGGACTATCTTAAAATATTAAATCAAGACAAGATAAACACTTTCACATTCTTAATCTTTTTAAAATTTATTTATAAAAAAGTTATAGCAAGTTGAAATTAAATATTTTATAATTAAATATAAAAATTTGGCCATCTTTTATATATGGGCTAGGTGCTGCAAAAAGGGACGAAATTGACAATTTTTTCAAAGAATGTTTTTTTACATAAATCAATTTAAAATAAGATTAAAATCATTTTTTACTTAAGATACAAAGACAGTTAGTTATATTAATAAAATTTTGCACTATGGCTTCTTAAAGTTTGTATTTTCTTATGATTTATTATAAGATTTACAACATAAAAATTGATTTTCTGAAGATCTTTTTTTTTGTCAATTTCGTCACTTTTTGCAGCACCTAGCCCATATATATAAAAAAGCAAATTTGGCCTCTTTAAACAATTTATTTTAGTTTTATATAAATTATAGGAATTTGTTATAAAGTGCACCGTGCACTCAGTGCACCCCTTGGGAACCCCTGTTATATTACTAAGCTATTTCACAATTTTACTAGGATAACTCCTGTTGTGTTACTAAGCAAAAATGCTCATCTCACAATTTTACCCTAAACCCAATCCTAATCCTAATTCTAATTTTAAACCTAAACCTAAACCTAAACCTAAACCTAACCCTAACCCAATTTTTATAATAATTTATAGAGGTGCACTGAGTGCACCGGTGCACTGTTTAAATTTTTTCTAAATTATATTAAAAATTCAATTTTGACTACTTTATATATAAAAATTAGCTAAATTTTTAAATTGCCTCTTTATATATATAAAAAATAAAATCTGAATTTGGTTGTTAAAAATTTTTATTTGTTGGGACTAGAATGTTTATACTATATAATTTACATAGTAATCTGTATTAAATTATACTATAATCATGTACTAGATGATTGCAGATTATCAATTAATCTGCTTTTTTTTACTTTTAGCTAATATTTACTTACTTTTACAAATAGATTTTATAGACTTGATATATAATAAATCATTATTACTTATTTCAATATATAGTATTACTACAGAATAGCGCATGGTTACTATTTCAAAAATCGTATCCCCTAAAAATAGCATACTGGGTTTCGAATAATGCACATGTCATCCTAAAATAGTGCGCACCTTATATAGTATACTATATAAATAAATATATTTCTATAACTTTGAACCATAGGAAAAATTCTTAGCACCATCTCATCTCTCCTTTAGTTACAATACTGACCATTTATTATCAAATTTTTATAGCAAATATTTGGCAGATAAGCTAGATAATATAAATATAGCAATACTTAATATATGCGCCAGGTAAAGTCAATTAATATGTAATGAGGTTATAAAGCATATAAATAAATATATATATATATATATATTCAATATTGATAAGATAAAAATTAGAATAAAAATAGCAAATAAAAAATAAAAAAATTAAAATAATAATGGGCTAATAAAAAATAGTTATTTCAGTATCGCCAAGTAAAAGTTCATATGAACAGAATGCTAAAAGTAAGCATTGAGAATGATATTAACTGTTCTTCTATTCTATTCAAATAAATTAAGGTTAGATTTTTAGTAATATATATGAATAACAAATTGAAGATCTATAATTTAGGAAATTATTTGCCGCAAAGCAATATATTTTCTATTTAAGGAGATTGATATACTGCATATGGGCACTATTTCAAAAATCTCTTTGTACATAAAAGCTAGGTTGATTTCGAAATAGTGCACATGCATGTACTCGAAATACTGCACAGGTAATCAAAATACCACACAGGTGTGTGCTATTTCATGGTAATACAGTATATGGGCTGCCGTCAATAGAAATAAGGCAAATCGACATTTTAAAAAAAATCAATACCTTAACTTTCACAGCGCATATCTTTATGAATTTTGAGGCTATCTTGATGATTTAATATTCAAAAGAAAGCTTAGATCGTAGGCTTTCTTTTGAATATTAAATCATCAAGATGGCTTCAATATTCATCAAGATATGCACTGTGAAAGTTAAGGTATTAATTTTTTTTAAAATGTTAATTTGCCTTATTTCTATTGATGGCAGCCCATATATATAGAGGGCTGGTTATTGTACCCCCAAAATTGGTATTTATACTCCAGCCCAGATTCCGACCCTTCTGACCTAGTCTGTGTAATGTAGTACAAACAAAGATCACGTGACTTTTATATATATTACACAAAGGCCCGGTGCATTGTTTTTGCAAAAATAAATTTTGGTTACATGCTGCTAATGTCGTGTAATGTTATACAAGTCTAATTTTGCCAATATTAAGCTTAATGCTGGTGGGCACTATCATGATAATGCCCGCGGGTTAGATATAATTCCAGCCCACCCTAACCCTAAATCTAGTTGTGCCCTAACCCGGCATTACTTAATACTGGTGGGCACTATCATGATAATGCGTCCGGCGGGGTTAGACATAATTCCGGCCCACCCTAACCCTGAATCTAGTGGTATCCTAACCCGGCATTAAGCTTAATGCTAGTGGGCACTATCATGATAATGCCCCCGGCGGGGTTAGACATAATTCCGGCCCACCCTAACTCTAAATCTAGGAACCCTAAAAACTAATTGTTCGAAGCAACATCCAATCACAGTACATATACTGGTTACACGATATATGCATCTAGTATATATACTGTGATCGGATGTTGCTTCAAACAATTAGTTTTTAGGGTTCCTAGATTTAGGGTTAGGGTGGGCCGGAATTATGTCTAACCCCGCCGGGGCATTATCATGATAGTGCCCACCAGCATTAAGCTTAATGCCGGGTTAGGGTACCACTAGATTTAGGGTTAGGGTGGGCCGGAATTATGTCTAGTCACGCTGGGTCATTATCATGATAGTGCCCACCAGCATTAACCTTAAAGCCGGGTTAGGGTACCAAAATTAGACTTGTGTAACATTACATGACATTAGCGGTGTGTAACCAAAAATTATTTTTGCAAAAACAATACGTGATCTATGTTTGTACACATTACATGGACTAGGTCGGAAGGGTCAGAATCCGGGCTTGGGGGTATAAATACCAATTTTGGGGGTACAATTACTAGCCCCCTATATATATTTAAGTATTTTATTTATAATAAATAAAACAAGCCAAAATCTCAAAATCAAATAAATATATATATAAGAATGATGAAGTATTGTAGCCAGATTAAAGTTTCTACTAATAAAATTTTTAATAAGCAAATAAATTTTTGTAGAACTTTTATTATTTGAACTATATTTAATAAAGAATATATTATTGTAAAAAATCTTTATCTTATATAGTTTTAGATATAAATAATTAGTACAGTATAAATTCTAGAAGAGGGAATATTGTAGCCAATTATTTGACAGTAAATAATTTTGATTTACTAGTCTATTTGGATAATTTTACCACTAAAATAACTATCTTAGTAAGATGATCTAACAAGCACAAAATTGTTAAAATCTAAATATTGGATCCCAAGATCATTAAAAGTAGATATATAAAATTTTGCAAATTTACTAATATAATTTTATAAAATAAGATAAATCTATATTGATCTCAGGACTCTGTTATTGGATTTTGACGAGTTTATATTTGTTAGAATCATCTTACTAAGACAGTCATTTTGGTGGTAAAATCATCCAAATTGGACTAGTGGATCAGAAGTTATAAACTATTAAATATTCTATATATATTTAATAATAAATTTAAATATGTACTATTTTGTATAAATGATAATATCTTGTAATCTAGTAAATGGAATTGAGTAAATTTTATACTATTCAATTTGTCTCAATAAGATAAATCAAATAGTATAAATTGATCCAATTCTGATTACTAAATCATATGATATGCCACTTGCCACAATACTCCCTAGGCTCTTATATCCTATTTATCTTATATAGTATATATATCTAAAAATATTTCAAATTATTATTTTTTTAACAAATAAATACAAATTTGTAAAAAAAAATTTGATAGTTTAAATATAGATTTATAATATTATATGTCTTTTTTATATATTTGTATTTATTTGTTAAAGAATAGTAATTTATAAAAAAAAAAATAAATAAAAAATTTTATATATACAGTACTATTGTATTAATAATTGTAAATTATATAAAATAAACCAATTGAACTACTAATTTAATAAATAAATCAATAGGCTACAACTATTTTTTTCTTTACAAATTTACAATTGATTAAAGTCACTCAAGTATTACAATTGTTACAATGCTATAGCCTTCTTGTATTAAATATAGCAAAGTAACAATATTATCTAGTACAATAATATATTATATATACATAGAGTGCAAGTAAAGTATTTTACTTTTTACTTTATAGCAGAAGGCAAATAGTTCATTATAAAAACAGTATATAAATTTTATTAAAATAGAAAATAGTAATAAGCCTTGCTTATAGGAATTACTCTAGAAAAGAATAAATTTGACTTTTTTGATCAAAAATCCAAAATTATTATACTTTACAAAAGCATGAGTAAAAAAATAATAATCTAGACTAAGATTTTATAAAAGAGTTAAGCTTTCTAAGAAAGAATCACTCTCTAAGAAAGTATAATCTCTAACTTTTACAGAAAGGACAAATGCTTTTTTTTATAATTTTTTTTAATCTAAGAAATATAACAATTCTTTTGTTAATTTATGCAAAGATAACTAGTAATAATTATTAAATTATTGTACAGATAATTAAAGATATTTGTGCAGAGGTAATTAGAGATATTTGTTTGGAGGTAGACAAAGATATTTGTGCTAAAATAAATAAAAATATTTTTATGAAAATAGGTAGAGATATTTGTACAAAAGTAGATAATTTGTACAAAGATAAGTAAAAGTATTTATATAAAGATAGTTGGAAGTAGTTATATAAAAGTAATTGAAGATAATTGTGTTATGTCTTGTATTACTCAAGTTACTACCGTAAACAGCCATATAAAAGATCTCCTATAATAGTAGATCCTCACGTATCATCTCCGGGTCTACTGCATAGGTTGAGATTTTTGGAAAAGTTAAGAGACCCAGTATACTAGAGAATCTAAACTGATAAAAGACCCGTGTATACTATAGGATAAACATTCAAATAATGAAAATAACATATTACTTGTACCAATATGCTATATTTATATTGCCTGGTAATGGACTCCCATCCATACAATAGACCCCCAGGTTTACTATCGGGTTTAAAATTGAGAAAATGTAACAAACCTGGGTCTTTTATATGCCCGTTTACAGTAGTTGGTATAACTTTGTATTATCTAGTGCAGTTACTTTGCCTTATTATTTTACCTAATAGAATTATTTTTATATCCATATAATATAATATATGATAATAATATCAGATACTATAATAAATATGCTAGGTAAATGGAATTCATTTTAAGTTCGAAGGAAAAACCAATACAGATCAGTCTGACAATACGGCTATTTTCAGAGTGTAATAATATCTGATCAACCAATCAAACCCCAGGATTTGCGCATATACACACAGATATCAGGATCACTATACCCCTACCGTAATGTCCTTCGGACAATAATAATATAACTAAAAATATATATTATAAAATATTAACTATATAATATCAAGTATATATTCACAAAGTCTATTCTGTACTATATTGCTATGCTAAAAACCTGTTTTATAATATATTATATTTTAATAAATAAATAATAATTTTTAGCAATTTTTAATTAATTAAAAAAAAAGAGCTACTTTTTTTAATATTCAAAGCTTTTAAAGCAATAATTAATATCTTGATATAAATATAATAAATGCAATCTATGCTTTAACTTTAAATTAAACTTTAATAAATACTATTAATTTTTCAAAACTATTAACCCTTTGAATTTTTTTTTTGGTTATTTTGCACTATTTATTTTGTCTAAAATATAGTCTTAAGCCCAAAACAAAAATCTACTATCCATTTTTAACATGTTTTCAATTTTAAAATAACTCAAATGAATAGTAATAGATTTGTTAATAGTATCTAGTTGATTGCTAGTGTGACTACCTATTTTTTACTAGTAGTAACTACTTCATAAATATAATCAGATTTATTGTGCTTTCTCTTTTTATTTTTAAATAATAAATACCGGTATAAAATATTAATTGATATATAATTTTGTTAATAGTATTAAAATTTTGATATGTTTGTTTTAATAGTTTTTTAGCAGTTTTTTATTGGTAATACTAATAGCCAAATTAAAGCCTATAAAAACTTTATATTAGAGCTAACTATAAAAATTGATATTTTTAATTTAGTATGATTTAGTATTTTGTTAATATTATATTTATACTGTATACAATAAATTATTATTGCTATCAAAATAGCTAGAATTATAATTGTTTAGAATTAAGCAAAAAACTATATTTTTAAGTTATTGACCAATTTTGTTTATATTTCTATATATATTTAGATGTAACAATTAATATATCTAATTTTTGTTTGTTTATTTTGATAGGACCCCAAAATATACATAAATAGGTCAGCATATCCGCCTATTTGATTTTTAGGGGTCTTTTTCGATAAACAGTTACACAGAGTTTTGCTATTAGATGACGTGAAGAATAACAAATGAAACATTCAATAAAAAAGCTTTTTAGCCTTTATATGAGATAGACAAGCAATAAATACTAAAAAAAAACAACTATACTAAGCACTATTACTAGTTGTTGAAGTGCTTAGATATTTTCGGGTAGTGAACAATCAGTTGTATAATAAGTAAGGGCGAATTCGGGAGTAATTTTACAGGAAAACAGCCTTTTTAACCTACTTTTAGCTATATAGATATTGCAATATTCTACATTTAATTATGGCTTCAAAGTAAATTTAAAAAACTGTTTTTGTAAAAACTCATCTTGTAATAAATTTAACAACAAATAATTCTCAATCATGATTGGCTAATTTTGGGGTCAAACCAAATTGGCTGATATGGGTATTAGTTTGCTTATTTTGGGTATTTTATGCAGATTTTTTTATTTATATGATAGTAATTTTGCTTATTTTTAAAATTTTACTGATCTTACTATTTTTAGTAATTTTATAATAAACCTATCTATCTATATATATTTTAGGATCCTATTTAGAAACATAACAAATTATGAATTACAAATTATATTTGTATATACTTTAATTATATTATATTAATATTTTAGTAATATTTTGAAGCTAAGTTAAATAAAATAAAAATTTTAATTTTTTATAAGTTTTATTTGATTATATAAGGTAAAATGGGGTATTGTGATGAAGGGGTATTGTGATGAATTGCAAAATCTTGTGATCCTGTGATTAGAATCAGACAAAACTTGAACTATTAGAATCCTCTCATCAAGAGAAATCGGATGGTACAAATTTTGTCCGATTCTGATCATTGAGTCACAAGATATTCAAACTAATGCAGATTTTTAATATTTTTTCAATTTTTAATTAAAATTTTTTATGCATTTGTAGTCAGAGCCAAGCAATTTTTATATGAATTGATTCTTCTTTTTGAGAGAAGTTGATTAGTTATACGAAGTGCACAATTTTGATCATGGATCACAAGAAATCCATGCTTAAAGGGTAAAACATATATAAAATTGTAACAAAGGGGGTATTGTGATGAATTGTTATATCTTGTGCCCTTTGATCAAAATTTGATGATTTTAATATCATTTGATTCTTCTCGATGAGAGGAATCGAATGCTGTAAGTTTCACTTGATTCTGATCACTGGATTTCAAGATATCATGATTCGTCAGAATACCCTCTAGTATCCAATTTTCTATTATTTTAATAAAAATTCAAATTAGATATTTTGGGATCTAGTGATCAGAATCACATGATTTTGGTATCATTTGATTCAGCTTAATGTGATAAATCGTGTGATACCAAAAATTTTCATTTTCGATTAATAGATCATATAATATGATCAGAATATTATCAATTCGTCACAATATCACATTTTATCTTATAATTAATATATCTTTTTTTTTTTTTTTTAATTAAAGTGCCCGTCTTGGGACTTAGGAATTTTATTCAAGATATTAGGGCCGTCAGTATCCTCTAGGGGAATACCGGCATTTGTTACATAGATGAGGATACATCTAGCCTAGGGTTCGAGGCACAGGTAAAACAATCAGGCATGCCTTAGAGGGCATGCCTGAGTTGTGGCATGCCCCTCATATCCATAGGCATGCCCTTTTTATATAAAAATACTATAGGTAGCACTTTCACCACCTATTTTATTTATTATTTTTCTTTTAGTTTGCACTATAATTATTATTTTCTATTATAGTTTACAGTAAAAAATTTTAAATCCATCAGAACTGCTTTCAAATTTATGGATTGGATCATATAAGTAATACCACTATCATTGTTGTATTTATAAATTTATGGGCTATAACAGTGGTATTTTTCTTACATGACCTGTAAATTTGAAGGCACCCTGTTGAATTTGTTTACAGTAAAAAATTTGTCATGAAATATTGTAAAAAATTCTTACAACAGACATATAATATTGTATAGTTTGAATTAAAATTTTATGGTAGGATTATTCATATTATACAGACAAAGACAGAAGTGTAGATTAGAGTGTCCAGTTTTTTGCCTGTACAGAATCTGTACAAATATGTACAAATTTTGCTAATTCTGTTAAAAAAAACTGAATATGCAGAAAAAGCAGAATTATCGTTATTATTTATAAATGTTTAAATATAGTAAATAGTGAAGTTATTATTATATTAAATTATCTATTGGTTAGTCATATCTTTAAATTTTAATTGGTCAAGCAGATTATGAAAAAAGACAGAACAAAAGCAGTAATTTAATGGTTTAAAAAAACAGATTTCTGAACATTCTATCGTAGGTAGACTTGGCCTGAGTAACTAGGGTCAAAATAGAGCTCAGGATTATATCACGAGGCTATAATATGAGGACACAGGATTTGGACTTATCGGGAGGTTAATAGTTTATAATAATAACAGTTTATTTAATTATCTATTGGGGAATTACTAACGATAACACTTCTACTTTAATTTCAAAGGTTATTACTTTGCAACATTGAACTCTAAAGTTTTAAACTCCACTGAGTTCTTGCTTTTCAGACTTCTTTTCTTGTGAAGACAAAAAATATCATATTGTTATAGAATGAGTTTCACTATTATTTTCTTTAATGTATTTTCTAGTATTATTTTAATGGATAATTGTATTATCTTATTTTATTAAATTATTTTGTATTATTAACTATATATAGCTTAGTTAGAAGTACGAGTAACATGGTTAACCATTTCTACTATTTCTACCATTTCTACCATTTCTACCATTTCTACAATTTTTACCATTTTTACCATTTCTACCATTACTACCATTTCTACCATTTATGCCATTCGTACCATTATAACTAATAGCTGTAAAAAGAAATATAAACCCTAACTTTTATCCTTCCTCAACTGAAGGATTTGTTCCCTGCAATTCTTTAGTTATAGGAATTCTTTAGGCACAGAAACCTATAGATAGTCTTGTAGCAAAGTCTTGTAATGTACTNCCCTGCAATTCTTTAGTTATAGGAATTCTTTAGGCACAGAAACCTATAGATAGTCTTGTAGCAAAGTCTTGTAATGTACTTAAATAAAATATATCCTTGCCAAACTAAATACACTCTTGTTCTTTGAGTAAAATATATTGAACTGCCACAGTGAGGAAACATTCCACTTTTACACTGCTTCATATTCTCTCTGACCCTTATAGGATCCCTGTTGCCGTGTACTATATTGCTAGTGGTATATTAAAAAGGATATACCACTTGTAACAGTATTTATACTTTTTCTAATTCTAATCTCTATTTGTTCTAACAAGTTATCAGGTTTGATATATCAAACATATTTGATATATTTGATATATTTAATATATTCAATATATTTGATATATTTGATATATCAGATATATTTGATATATCAGATATATTTGATTAAATATATCAAATCATCAAATAGGTAGGAACAGGTAATGGAGATTATATCCATATTTGATTAAAAATAAATACTAAAAATAGAAACAAGAATAGAAAAAAAATAAAAATAAAAAATCAGTATAACTTTATATCATTACAATACTTTGGTCCTACCTGTTATTTTAGTGATATTACTTCTAACATGCTAACCAATCAAATATGACATATATATCACATAACTAGGCATGCCTAATAGCCAAGCGGCATGCCTATAGGCATGTCTGTGCCCCTGTGCATCGAACCCTAATCTAGCCATACATACACTTTTGGTGTCTAATTTAAGTGATCGCTCAAGGGTTCCACACTAGCTGCTATACCTGCAACCCAACTACGGGAATTGCCTATTTAAACCCTCTAATCTTAGACGAGGATACATCTAGCCACACATACACTTTTTGTGTCTAATTTAAGTGGTCTGCCCAAGGGTTCTACACTAGCTGCCATACCTGCAACCCAACTACGGGAATTTCTATTTAAACCCTCTGATCCATGTTCCGCCTGCCAACTCATCTTGTATCACCAGAACAGGCCCGTTATATAAATCAGTTAGCCAGTTCCAGATACTTATTCATTGGCTTAGGACCCAGCTGGGTATTCCCGGTCCTGTTATCCTTAACGGGAGACTTGGTAGAGCGGTACCTCTCCCATATCAGGTATTCACCTACACTTCGGTACTTATCACTATGACCGAGGCCAACACTTGCGAAACAGGGTTACCCCTGTCCTCTTACCAATACCTATTTCTGCCCCTGTAAGGTTCACTCCAACCCCGGTACCCACCATTAGTCCTTCACTGGTTTTCACAGACTTCCAATCCAGTTGGCCCGGAAGGGTTGATCTACTCGGCATTAGGTGCCATCATAGTTTTTCTTCCCTGGTACCTACTTCTATAACATAGGTCCTTTTCCTCCGGTACCCAATCTGGCGGCCAGGTTGGTAGACCTTGTCACTAAGGTCGACATCCGGTACTTCAGCTCTGGTCCAATATTCCGGTTTTGGTAGCACCGTCAAAGATCTTTGCTACCTCTCTACTCGAGTCTTGCCAAATAGGTTTCTGTTTCCTCGGTTCCTTGGATTTGTCTGTGTCATGAGACACAATTTCACACCAAAGCTCCCATTCGAGATGGTAACCAAGGACTACAGGTGATGTACCCAACCGATCGACAGGAAACAGTTACTGGAATACAGGTCTATTTTTTAAAGCATCGTTAGTGGGATTTGAACCCTAAACTTGCCACTTGGGGTGACAACTTACCAGCTTCTTTAGTCACCACAACCTTATAATTAATATATCTTATTTGGCAGATAGCCTATAATTACCATAGTTTTCTAAAAATAAGCTACCTTTTTTTAGATAATTTTGAGCTCAAAAAATTAGGAGTAGCTTATTTTTATACATAGAAAATTTTAAGTATTTATGCTTAATATAGAAGTAGTTTATTTTCAGATGCTATTTTTTAAAAAAAATTTACATATACTATATATAAACTTGTATGAACAAGTTTTACATACATATATACTCAAGAGCTAGTATGTGCATTATTAAAAACATAGTGTCTATACCATATTTGGCACTATGTTTAATAAAGCACATGTTAGCACTTGTATACATATGCTATATCTATATCACTACTATACCTATAATTTTTTTATTTTATTATTTCTTTAGTGTTTTTTTTTATTCTTATCTATTTTAATTTATTTTTTTTTAATTATTATTATTATTATGTACCGGTGCAAAAAGATTTGTTCCTTAAATAGCTCTACTTAAAATATTTTTTATACAAATTACTTTTTAATTTTTTTAATTTAATATACTTATTAGGTTACCAGATTGATAAAAATAAAATTTTATTGATTATTTTATTGATAAAATAAAAAAATTTATTAATAGTAACTTTTTTTAAAAATATTTACTATATAATTTACTATAATAATTTATATAAATATGTATATAGTAAAAAAAATCAAATTACCTTACTTTAAAGCTTAATTTCTTCACAACTAGTAATTCAATTTTGCTCAAATTTTAACCATATCTTTATTATATGCACATTAATGCACTTGCATAGTACAAGCTCATATTGGTTGCAAAATTAATTAAAATATCTTTTTTTAAAAAAAAATTTTAGGTTTTTTTTCAAATACAGTGAATTGTATATGCGTAATTATTAAAATAAAACAGTGTTAAAACAATAAAAATAATATAATTAGTTAGATTAAAACCTATTTTATTTGATACTAAAAAATTTTTAATAATTAATAAAGAAAAAAAATTTTTCTTAGTGTCAAAATTATGAAATTTTTTGAGATACAAATCTTTTTGCACTGGCCCATATTATTTATTTATTTTTTGTTAATTTTTTTTTAATTTTAATAAAATTTTACTATTGTTTTTAATTCATTTTTTTAACTTTTTTAATTTTTTTAATTTTATTTTTTTAATATTTTTTTTATTTTTTTTATATTTTTATTTTTTAGCATTTTTATCAATTTTTTTATCATTTTTTTAATTCATTTTTTTTAATATTCAATAACATATATTTTTAATTTATATTTATTTTTGTTTAATATTTTTTTTAATTTTTTTAATTTATTATTTTATTAATTATTTTTTTACTATTTTTTTTAAATGTTTTTGAATTTATTATTCTATTTTAATGTATTACTTTAATTTTTCTATATTTAACTTAATTTGTCTTTATTTATTTATTTATTTATTATTTTTTTTGTTGTTCTTCTCTGTGTGAATAGGTTTTTTATAGATAGTGAGAATTAGTTGAGCAGATAATAGATTTTTTTGAATATAAGGGTAGAGCATTGAATCTTTTACAAGTAGAAGAGTAGTAGGGTAATAGATATTTTAAGGTGAAAGGATAGGATAATAGATAGTTTTCAGGAGTAAGTATATATATACACAGTGGCTCTTGATATAACGGACTCTTGATATAATAGAGACTAAGTAAATCTTGATATAATGGATCAAGGTTCAAATCCACATCATAATAAATACTATTTGATATAATAGATTTACTAATAAAACTCACGATAAAGCGGATTTTGAAAAATTCCTCACTATGTGCCCAAGGTAATACATTATATCGAGAGCCACTATGTATATGCAATAGTAGAAAGATTATTATATATATGAGGATCAGTCAATTAAAATATAGCTTATAGCATTTTTTGCAAAAAGGAGTCAATAATAATATTGATTAAAGCATGCATCTGATTATAGAATTTAGCATTTAAAGTATTGATTTATATAATAAAATTTTTGTCGATACCTATTTTTCTAAATACCATATATGAATAAAAATGATCTAAAAATAGATTTTAGAAATTAGCTTGATTCTTGCTGATAGTCATAGAAAAGAGCTTGTATAATTGGCTAATTCTTGCAGATAAAACAGGTTCTACTAATAATAGATCATCATTGTTGTTGTTACACTAAATTTCAAATATGATTTACTCATGTTTTAATTGACTGCACTAGTGCAACCTATTATTCATTTTCTATTTAAAATTTACAGATATTTGTGCAATGACAAAAGGGGTTAGCTTATTTTTAAAACAAAAAATATTATTATTGTTTTGGTTCAAAAAAAAGTAAGATAGCTTATTTTTATATAAAACAAGTTTTTAGATTTTTTGGTCAAAACCAAGGGGTAGCTTACTTTTAGAGTAGCTTATTTCAGAAATCTACAGTAAACAAAGTTTAGAAAAAATTCATATTTAATGTTTTGCAACTTTGCTTTTATTATATAAAAAAATATCTTTATTTTGTTTAATAGTAAAGTCTAAACAATCTTTCCTATTAATATTAGATAAAGTATATTTGTTGTAAAATTTAATATTGCTTTTTTTCAAATACCAAAACTATATCTTGCAAAATAGCATCTATAAATTTAAACTGTTTTGTTTTATTGGTACAGTTTTTAATTGTACTACTGTATATATTTCTAAAGTTTTTTTTAATAAAGTTAAATTAGTATTTTATTATTTTATTCTTATATATATAACTTAAAATAAAATTTATAAATAATGTGCAAGAGTATAATTCAAATTTTGGTTCAATTTAAATTTAATTTAAGCCAAGGTTCAATATATTATTCTACAAACCCATAGTAAATTACAAATATAATATATATAATATATATATATAACTATATTATATTTTTATATACTCTATAGTTAAATTTATACTATACTACTTTTGAACTATATTATATCTTTAGTTAAATTTGTAAAAATTATTTAAAAATTATACTATAAAAAATAAAAATAAAAATAGATAAAATATAGTATTTATATATAATACTTATTAAGTTTTATTTTAGAAAAAAGTTAAGATCACGCATGTGATAGTATCACGGGTATATTATCTCAGTATCGATAAAGTTTAGTTTTTGTTAGTTTAGGGTTATAGTGAGCACCTAGGTTAGAGTTAGGGTTTGGGTATATAGTAAAATCACTCAAGGAAAACTTTTTGTTAGAGCACATAAAGTGGGTTTCTATGCAGATTTGAGTAATAAGCAATTTTTGTTAGTTTTTTGATAAAACGAATGTTTGTTTTGAATTTTCTGATCATGTTATATTATACAAGATCCTGAAATTTGATTGGTTCAGTGATACATAAGCCGTTGTCACTTATATAACAAATAACTTTACTCTTATTTTAAATAGCTTATCTATTTGTTTAATATTTAATACAAATACATTTTCTATTTGTAAAAATTTTTTGCATAAAGAGAATAGCTATAATTTATAAATTCATATAATAAATTAGTATTAAATTATTTTAAAATAAGCAATTTGCAAATTTTAAAATTTGTACAAAATCTACACTTAATTTTGTAGACTTACATGTTTTGAATAAGCTTGGCTACTTGATAATTATTCATTTTTATTATTTGAATACCTGACATAGCAACATTGCTTCTGGATACTTGAATATTTTGTATATTTTATAATTTAAAAACATTGTTTTTTTGAAAGCTTGATATTCTTGATCTCAACTAAGTTATCAAAATTTCATTTAATACAGTATATAATATTATAAAATTTATATAGTATTACAAGATAACAAGTATTTAAATTCTAAAATTTTATTACTGTTTTTAAAATTCATTAATATTTTCTTTTTGTAATTTGTTAAAATAACTTAAAACTTAATTATTAAAAAAAAATTTTATATTAATGCTATTTATAATACTTGAATTGCATTTTTGAATTCTTATTTTTTTGCTCTCAATACTTAGTTTTTTTTGCAGAAGCTTTACTAGCAATATGCTAAAAATACTTATTATATCTATAATGCTCAAGTTGTTTATCTTATAGCATATTATTGTTGTAGCAATAGATAAAATAACTAAGTAATATCCAAAACAAAAATATTTAAAATTAAATTTATATATAAAAAAATTTCTAAATAGATATTGATTTAAATATTTAAAATTTCTATAAAGACATTACTTATTTTTAAAGATGTGTTCTTTTTCAATAATTTGAAATATGGCACAAAATAATTAGTGTATTAAAAATAGCTATAGAAGATTTCTAAAAGATATTAGTAGGAAAGTATTATATTTGTATTAGAGAAGCAAAAGTAGTAAATTAGGAATAAAGAGATTTTAGAAAAAAAAAGGTTATTAAAAAAAAAAGTTATTAAAAAAGAGAAAATTCTTAGTAAAAGAAAGGTTGGCAAAAAAAAAAAGACTATCAGACAAAAAAAGAGTTAAAAAATACTGTATCTAATAATAACTATTTTAATACTAATAAAGAAATATGTAAAATATAATTAGTTTTTAAATAACTAAGCTAAGCAGTATATATAATAATATTCTTTAATCTCAAATACTTGTAAAAGAAAGAATTTATATAGAATATAATAAATAATCATATAGTTACAAGTGCAAAACAAATCATACTATAGTTACAGATATGGTACTAATTATTATATAAAAAATGCTAAAAATATAATATTTAATATGCTGCTATTATTTGTAATAATTTAGCATTATATTTATAATCTATATAACAATTTGAAATAACAGATCTATGTATATATTTGCTTTTGTAATTCAATTCAAAAAAGAAATTATAAACAAAATCTGTTAATATATTATTTAGTATTTTAAAAATAAATTATACTAGTTGTGCAACCAAAAAAAGAAACTATAAACAAAGCTAATTGCTAATATATGCATTTAATAGTAATATTTAACAAAACTTAAAATTTATACAATAAACTATAGAATTATTTGTTAATAATATTTTATAATAATTTCTATCTTATTTATATTAATTAAATACAAAAATATTTATTATCATAGCTGAAGCTGAAAATGGCTAAATCTAAAAATTAGAAGCCTTGATTTAAAAATATAAGCTCTACCAAAATTTATTTATACTTTTTTATTATTAAAACTAATCCTAAATCTAATCTAACTCAATAAAAAAACCCTTTAACAAAATGCCCAAAAAATTTTTAAAAATTTTATATTAAAGTAATTAAAATTTTTAGCTTTAGCTATTTTCAGCTCCAGCTATAATATTTATTGTGGTAGCTAATATCAAAATTGGCTAATACTAAAATTTTAATCTATTTTGATATGAAATTTTAAATTTTTTTGTATAATATTTTTTTGTTTTTATCTTATAGGGTTAGGGTATGGTTTGGGTATAGCTTTAATATTTAAAGTGTATATATAGCTTTAGCAGAGCTTATAGTTTCAAATCAAGATTCCAAATTTTTGTATTAGCCAATTTTAGTATTAGCTATAACATTTATTAATTCTAAATTATAGCCAGGCATCTTTTAATACCTTTTAATAAATAAATTTATTTGTTGCCCTGTTACTTAACATTTTTGTTACAGGTACATAACACATAATTAACCAATAAAATATAAATATATTTTAATTGTAAAATTATAATATTTAACATAATATCTTATTTTTAATTAAAAATACTATTTTGACTAGATCAAAACAACTCTCCTTATAGAATTTAGAAATAGTATGAGCTGGGTTTTTATACTAAAAAGCCCAGCTAGCATCAATATAATTCTGGTCCACCCTAATTTTAAATTCTAAGAAGAGAGTTATTGGACCCAATACACTTTATTTTTGTTATTAAGTTGAGGTTTTGCCTTTATCTTTATTAATAAAATGTGTAAGATTCCTCAGAGGGTTTCTCGAATTACAAATTATTATACAAGAATTAAGACTCAGACTATAGTAGAAGGCTAGTAAGTTGATGTTAATAGGTAGTGTGATTGGTTACATTATGTATAAGTTGTATTTCTTGTGTAGGGATGTAAATTTGTAGTATAGAAGGAGAAGAAGTTGTAGTATTGGTAAGGTTGAATATATGGATTAGAGCAAGAATTTTTTTGTAATTGTCCGAAGTGTAGCGAGGACTTTATAGTGTAGCAATAGACCAGGTTTTGTGTGTGTTTATGTCTGTCCTATTTTTAGATCAAATGATCGTCATTATGCATACTATTAGCAATCTTGTTTTTTTTTTGCTTCGGACATTTAACAGTACCTGTTTTCTAGTCTATTTGAATATGTATTGGATTATTAGATATACTAATTTGGTTATAGAGCAGATTAAATGATGAGAAGGTATTTGAAGAAAGAAAGGTATTGGGTAGTAGTTGTGTAAAGCCTGAGTCTGTAGATTTCATATTATATGTTGCAGTTTTTGATAGAGAGGTTTGATATAATAAGAAAATACTATTGTTAGAGTTATAGTGTATTTGTTACGGGAAAAGGGATTAGAAGATAATAAAGAAGAAAGAAGAAATGTTGTATTAATGAAGGAGTTAATTGAGGTAAGTGGAGATGAGGCCAAGTAGTTATGATTGTTTTCTCTTGTATAAAATTAAGAATGTTAGAAAACTATAAAGGTTGCCGACCCTTAGTGGCTTTGTTAGTATGCAAGTAAATATTATTCCATAAAAGAATATATTTATTGTTTGCAGTAGTAATTTGTTCAATAAATAATAATCGATTATTTCTCAAACTATTGATTATAGAAGTTTGTGGTTTTGAAGGAAGCATATCATAGATTAGATGTAGATTAGAGAAAAAATCTGGAAGGTGGGAATTAAGTGAAAGATTTGATAATATTATATTGTTTTTAGCTAATTGTGAGAGTTGAAAGATAAGTGTAAAGTTTTTAGTTTTATAAATATGGGAGATGAGTAAGTTTTGGGTGAGATTGGGAGACCATACTTTGGCTAGCCATGATTTAATACATATAAGACCAATATTTTTAAGGATTGAACTAGAGTTAAAAATATGTTCAATGTTAGCAGCACTTGTTTTTTGAATCAAATTGTTAAGAGTTGGTAAATTAAATGTTATAGGATTAGTAAGAACTATATTGTTAGTGTTTTTGGCAATAGAAAGCATTTTCTTGGTTTGAATAGTAAAAAAGTGGGATAGTTTGGTTTGGAGGTTATTGTGAATAATGCATATTTGTAAAAGATATTCAATAGAGGGTTGGAGTATGAGGTTAAAAAGAGACGAAATTTGTAAAGGTGTAAGTTTTTTGTATTTTATTAGACAAATAAAGTTTTCAATTTTGTTAATAATAGTATCAAATGTTGGTTTGGTTGAACCATTTCCATCAAGATAGATACCTAAATATCTAATGACATCATTAGGTTTTCTGTGTAGAATAGATTGATTATTAAATAAAAGAGGAGTTGTTTGGGATCTATAGGATTTAGGTCGAATATGAAGTAGATCAGATTTTGAAGGGTTAACTTCTATATTATTAATTTTGTAGAGTTCAGATGTGTCATTAAGAATATTTTGCATAATAGTAGAGCTTTCACAGAGCCATGTTGTATCATCCATGTAGGCTAATAGTAGGATTAAAATACTACTAGTAGTAGTATTAGTAATTATGTCAAGAGGGGATTGTGAGTCAATTTTGAGTAAATAGTTTTGGTATTTTTGATGGATAAAGGTAAGGATTGGGTCATAGTAAATTTTTTAAAATAAAGGAGAATAGGTTTCTCCTTGTTCTATTCCAGACTGGATATTAATAGGGGAGGTAAGACCATGAGCAGTAATAATTCTTGCTTGTTTTGATGAGTGTAGTTCAGTAATCAGATTGATGCCTGAACTAGGAATACCAATTCTTTTGCAAGTATCTTGTAATTGTGAGATGTTGATTTTGTCAAAAGCTTTTGACATATCTTAAAAAAGAATCCAGGCTTCTTTGTTGTGTATTTTATAGTATTTATAGGAATATGAGTTGAGGAGTTTTTAGAAGCAGTGAAATTTAGATTAGATAAAAGATGATTATTAGAGATAATTTGATCTAAACGTTTAGTAAAAATTTTAGTAAAAGTTTTTTTGAAAGGTTCAATGATAGAAATTGGGCGAACTTGATTGAGAGTAAAGTCCCAATTAGATTTTTTTGGAATAAGGAAAATATTAGAGGATTTTCAGTCTGTAGGAACTTTTTGAAGTTGGAAGCATTTGTTAAAGAATTTTTTAAGGAGTGTTTGTGCTTTGTAACTAGCATATTTGATATGTTCATAGCAGATTTCAGAGGGCCCTGCTACTTTTTGGTTTGGAAGATTTGTTAAGATATCTTGCCATTCTTGGTTTGTGATTTCCTAAAATAAGTTATTGTAGTATTCTTCATATTCAGGATGTGGTTCGTAGAGATAGTAAAATTCAGAGGAGGGTGAAACTGGTTGGAGAGTTTTTCTTTAAAGTATTCAGTAAAGTGATTATGAATTGCATTAAGAATTTCGTTATGTTCTGTAAGGAGTGAGTTTTCAAGAGATAGTCTATCAATAAGTATATTACTGTATTTTTCAAAGATTTTTTTATAGAAAAGTTTTGGAGTTTCTAGAAAGGATTTGTTATGGTTTTCGATTTTTTGTTGATCTCTTTGCAGATAGATTGTTGTTGTTGAATATTAAGGGCAGTTTTAATTTGTTGGAATTCTTCTTTAATTTGTAATAAGATGGGTGTTGATAATTGAAATAGGCAGTCAGAGTATTGTGAAATATATTTTTTACAGAGTGAAAGAAAGTTAGGGGAGGAAAAGTGATTTTTGAGATATTGTATTTCTTTAAATCTATAAAAAAGAGGAGTTTGTTTTGATATTGAGGTTTCTTTGATTTCTTTAATAGTATTAATTTTGTGAAAAGGAATATATTTGGTGGCAGCTTTAATAAGAGTTTTTGAAGTTTATTCCAAAAATTGTTAAGTTGGTTTTGGTTAGCGATTTGATCTATTTGTATATGTAGTTTTTGCAAATTGAGTGTGGTTTGGTTTGCATAATTTTCTAGATCTTTTTTGGAGCTATTTTTCTAGAGAAATTTTTTCCTTTTGTGTTGTTTGTATTGTTAATTATAACAGATAATTCTAGCGTGTTAGTATTGTGATCTGATTCAAAAAGATTGTTTGAGATAATATCTGTATAATCTATATTTGTAATACTCAAATTAGTCCAGATTTGATCTATTCTACTCTGAATATTTGAACATTGAAATGTAAAATTTTGGGAGTTAGGGAAGAAAAAATGATAAATGTCCTTATATTGGTGACTAATAAGATATTTAATAAGTTGGGTTTCAGGAATTGATGTTTTCTTTGATGGTAAACAGTCAATACGAGGGTTAGAGACACTATTGAAGTCTCCCATAATTTATATTGATATTTAGAATTTTGACACAGTGTGATAATTTGTTCTTGTATTTCTTTTCGGAGTTGTTTTTTCTCAGTAGTAGAAATATAGATTTGAAGCAGTCTAATAGAAGTGTTTTTAAAATGAAGGTCAAGACCTATTATATGGCCATTAAAATTGTGGGTGCGAGCGACATATTTGGAGATTTTGTTATGAATAAAAATCCCTACACTAGCTTGATGTGGATTGGAAAAGGAGCTCCAGAAGCTAGTATAGTTTTTTGATTTTGTTGTTTAAAAATTTGGCATCTTTTTTGGGTTAAATGAGTTTCTGAAAGACCAAAAATATCATATAGGTTTTGGTTTAAGGTTTTTTCAATTAGGAGTTTTTTTGTTGGTTGTAGAAGACCATTTGTATTAAGTGAAGCTTTTTTATAGGAATTGAGATAATTCAGGTTCAAGTGTTATAGTTTGATTTGGTATATATGGAGATATATTAGGATTGTTTATATTAGTTTGAGTATCAGATATAGCATTTGTATTAGTATTGGGATTTAATATTGTATAATGTTGTAGGTTGGGAGTTGAAAAAAAGAGATTATCTGTAAAGATTGGTATTTGAAATTTGTTATTGGGTGATTTAAGTTCTATATCAGAGTAATATAGTAAATCTTCAAAAGGTGGAAATATTATATGATCTGGTATAAAGTTTTCATATAGAAGGTATATATGTGCTTTTGTAAAAATATAGTCAAATCGGGGATATGGTTTGATAGAAATTTTTATATATTGGTTTGAATAGAACATAGGATAATATTCTTGTATATAATGCAAAAAAGAACCCACAGTTTGTGGAGAAGGGAGTGCTTGTAGTCTATGATAATAAAGAAATTTGTTATAACATGCTTTTGGGTTGTATATCTCAAGAAGCTTAGGATTAGGATTGATGTAGTTTCTTTCACTTAAAGAGTTTGTGGGTAGTTCAATTTCTTTATCACTAAAGTTTTTTTCAAGTAAGGAATCATCATAGATTTCTGATATTGGGTGGTTGTTAGAACTGGTAGCAGTTAGTGATAGAGACGTATTAAAAGGGTGTTGTACTTTAGAAGGAGATGAAGATATGGACTATAGTTGTCTTCTGTAAAAGCGCTCGCCATATACTCAGTTCTCACAGTTGTGCAAGAAGCTAAAATCTGCTCTGTACGTTGAGTCTGACCGTCATTAATTAGTTCTTCCACGTAAATAGACTTATCCACCTGTCTACTTACATCATTCTCTTCTAGAAATGGCCCATTATCAATGGAGGACATTATAATTCTAGAAGCGGTGGCTGCATTTATGTGTTCTAAAGAAGACAAATTTAAAAAGGGTTGTAGAATAAGGTTTAGTTAATTTGAGAGTTAAGGATATTAGCATATGTTTGTTTAGGAGGGGATAACTTGTCTGATTGTTTGGAATCTGGTTCAGTATTAGTATTGGCTACTATATTAGGATTGAAGAAAAGAGTAGTATCTTGTATTTGGAGAGTTGTAAAGTTAATTTGAAATTTGTCTTTAATAATATTTTCTGCTTCAGGAAGAGCATTTGATTTGTAGTATTGGAAAATTTTCTTGTTTTATAATAAAGTAGTATATAATAACATGAGCAAGATAGTAGGTATTAATAGGTGTAAATGTAAGCTTTTGAATTGCTTGATTTTTGTTTAAATGAATAAATTCATCATTTTTTGTAGTGGCAGTAAGATATGCTTTAAAATATCTATAGAAATAATATGCTTTACAATTGTTTTTGGTTTCAGTATTGTTAAGTTTCGTAAACTCTTCCTCAGTATCATTAGAAAGTTTGTGGAAAAGATTTGTAGGTGTAGTATTTTGAAATGTTGCTGTGTGCTTATTGTCTTTATCAAATATAGAAAAATCAAGTGTAGGTTTAGCCATGTTTGATTATTAGATTGAGTAGCTGGGAATTTGGTAAAGAATTGTTCAAAAAAGAAATTTGAAAGATTTTGGAAGTTATGTTCTGTATCTTGAGGTAAAGTAGTACATGGTTCTTTGGTGCTATAAGTACATGTATGAATATGGAACAAGGCTGCTTTAGTGCAAAGTTGAGAGCATTCATGAAGTGAGGAAATTGATGTAATATCAAAGGTTTTAGGAAGTAGTTGCTTACAAGCAGTAGCTACTTGATAAGAGATTTGTCGTTTGATATAATTATATGTTTTTAGTTGATGTTGTGTTGTTCATCTGATTTTTTAAATTGTCGTTTATATTGATTATAAAATGATTCGAACCAAGAGTCAAAATCAGATATATAGGGTTTTAAAGAAGGAATACGAAAAGTTTCAAGAAATTGTTGTTTAGGTATATTAAGTAAAATATTAATATTGAATTTGTTATCATTTTGGATTTTGAGTAAAAGAGCTTCAGGGCTATCTTCACTAATAAAGAAGTTGGTTTTAAGACTAAGTGGATGGATATGTATATTTTCAATAAATTTGCTTCTATTAATAGTTTGATAATTATTTTGAAGATAAAGATATAGTCTAGCTAGATTTAAAGCAATATTGTTACGATTATTGGTTGTATAGGGTGGAAATGATTGATAAAGAGTAAAAATTTTAGAGTAGTTAAATTTGGTAAAGAGTGTTGTTGTAAATTGGAGCAATATATCTTTAAAGGTAGAAAAAAGAATTTCAAAAGGTATAATAATTGATTTGTCAATTGAAGGGTTATGTTGATAGATTAGATCAGAGAGAAATTTTGGTTGTTGACCAGCCATTTGTTTGAGTAAGTAGTTAAAAGTATATTTAGAGGCACGTTGTGTATTAGTTGCTTGTTTACTAATTTTACCAGGCTTAAAGTTAATAAGAAAAGGTTTAATAAAATCGAAAATTTGTTGAGAAAGTAATGTATTAAGTCTGGAATATGGATCCATATCAGGTGTAACAGAATAGAGTTGAAACCAATCTAAGCTTAAAGAATTCTTTTTAGATGTTTGTTGTTGATCTTGTTGAGTAGATTGTGTTTGTTGGTGTTGTTGTTCTTGTTGAGAAGATTGCATTTGTTGTTGTTGTTCAGGATGAGTGAGTTGTGTTTTTTGTTGAAGAGGTTGTTGTTAATGTGCTTGTTGTGTTTGTGCTTGTGGTTGTTGTTGAATAGTAGTAGTTGTTGGGGAGGGAGAAGAAGGAGGATCAATTTCCATCATAGAAGAAGTTGCAGAAGGGTTGGTAGAAGTTAATGGTTGGAGTGTAGTAGTAAGTGATTAGATTGCTGAGATTGAGTTAGTTTGAGGCATTGTTTGTGATAAATTTGATCTGCATAAAAAATAGTATCCTGATGAAGGTAGTGTTTGTTATCTTGTTTTTTTTAACAAATCTTGAAGATTATATTTGTAGTATTTATGAGTATGGATATCAGAGGAAGAAGAAGAAGAAGTATCAGCAGTAGGAGAAGGAGGGATAAATTCAGTAATTTCAAGAGTTCAGCTAAGAAGCTTTTTTGTTTGAGAATTGGAAGTAACAGGTACAAGATCAGGATTTAGAGTATAGATAGTATTTTCTGTAGAAATAAATTTGGTATGAAATTTGTTACAGAAACATCTAATAGTAGCAGTTATAGTAGGGGCTTGAAAGAAGTGAGTTGCAATTTGATTGGATATTAATTTTTTAGTAAAACATGCAGTTGGTTTGGTATTGGATGGAGTTGGTCTAGTTGTATTTTGGACTACTTTCATGAATGAATACTCCAAAACGATTGGGGCATTGCATAAAAAAGATATCAAGATCAATTGTATCAGGTTCTTTATCAATAGTAGTGGCATATTGAATAATGATAAGATTAATGAGAGCTTCTCGGATTGGTAACTTTTGGTTTGTGTAACATTGCACAATTGGTGTAACTATATTGTAGCTGTAGCTAGTGTGGCTTGTGGCTAGTATGGCTTTTGGTTTTGTGGCTTGTAACACAAAAGGTAGTATGTGTAACTATGATATAAATAGTAGTAAATTTACACAAAATAAAGAAAGTACAAATTTGTAATTGTTTGTTTTGTATAAAATTAATTAATTCAAATATAGGTAATTGTACAAATTAAAAATTTGTAAAGGAACCACTAAAATTTGATAATTAAAAACGTGAGTAGACCTTAGGATTTTTTGGGGTTAAGGCAAAAAGAACAAATTTAAAAAAATTTAAAAAAATAAAGGAGTTTGTAGTATTTTATTTGTAAAATACTCAGTTTTTGTCCGTTTTGGATATATTATATGTTGAAATGAAGCTAGCAAAGAGCTGAACAACTTTGTCTTAAAAAGCAAGACAAGTTTTCTTGGCCCAAATTACAAAATTGAATAGAATATTTATTTATTTAAAATTTAAGATATTTTAACAAGAACAAGTTAAAATATTATAAAATTTGATAGCTATATGTAATTTTGTATTTTGAACAAGTTTATTTAATTGGCAAAAGCCTGTTTATATAATAAATTTTAAAGAAAATTAACTTTTGTTTAGGAAATTTTTGGTACAAGTGGTCATTGGGAAGAGTTAATGATTTGCATCCCAAAAGTAGAAATTCTAGTTTATCTTATTCAAAAAATCAGCAGTGTTTACTTTTTTCAAATTGAAAATATATTCTCAAATTGAAATTCTTACTGTTATAAGTAAATTTAGTACTATATACAAATAAACAATAAATAATATATAGCAATATCTCTTTAGTGCATACTCTTGGGCTGGGTGTAAGAGGACTCTGAATAATTAATATGAAGTTATATTTGAGCATCATAGTAAAAATTTTTTTAGTTAGCACTTTTGGGTTGGTATATATAAGCTATATTTCATAAATTAGATCGAACTTTTACCCACCTTTAACTTTTTTTAAAATACAATGTTTTTTACAGAACGTTCTCTAAAAAAAAAAAAAAACCAATCTCTAAATAAAATTAAAAAACTCAGAATGTTACCTAAAAAAATATTCTGACATTCTCTAAAAGAAAGAAAAAAAAGTAAGTTCAAAAATTTTTTAAGCCCTTTAATCCACAAGCTACCAAAGATTATAAATAAATATACCACAATTTATATAAAAAAATTAAAAAAAACTCATAAAAACCTAATTTTGGTTAATTTAATTTAATTTTTGCATTTTTCTGATTTTTGCATTTTTTCAATTTTCATTAGCACAATTCAAATATAATATTTATAAAAATTACCCCATTAGCATTTTTTCAAATATACCTATTTTGCCATTTAGAGGGCATCCATAAATAATATTATGTACCCCCTCATAGTAGCAGTGTTGCCACTTGGACACTTTTTGGACATTTTGAACATTTTTTCAAATTAAAATTACTTAAAATTTTATTAAGATAATCTATTTTAATTTTTTCACCAATAAATCCAGCACCTAAAAAAATATATAATTATATATTTTTTTAAATTACTTTATTGATTAGTTAGACATGGGACATAGACTTGTACAACTTTGAACAATCTTGAATGTTGAACAAAAAACATAGTATGGACATGACCAAGTGACAACAATGCATAGTAGCACTTGACCCTCCCTTGCTATATAAAAAATATTTCCAAAATCCGTATGTTTATATATAAAATTTTACAAAATTGAATATATTGTGATACAGTATTCCGATTTGAATAATTTAGATACCATTCAATTCATTTTAATAAGATGAATCCAATAATACTAAAATCATTTCATTTGGATCACTGGATCAATAGTTATTCACAAAAAACTATTGAATTTATAGTAATTTTATAAGAAAACATAATAACCAATAGTATATGGCCAATAACTTTTGATCCAGTAAGGGTAATAACAGATATTACGTAATATCTTGAGGGGGAAGGGGTCTCTGATTTTCTTACATAGATATATAAATTTATAATAGCCAATCAAATTTATCTTACATGAGGGAGAGGGAGGTAGAGGGTATAGTAACAAAATATTATGTAATATCTGTTATTACCTAATCTAAATGAATGAAATTGATACCATTCGACTCCTTTTATCGAGTGAATCGAATGGTACCGAAATCATTAAATTTGGACCACTGGTTCAATTTTTAGCCAATTTTTTTCTAAAAAAATTACGTTATATTTTTTTGACCCTTCTACTTATTAAGAAAAAAATTTTATTTATAGATGCCCCCTAAGTGGTTTTCAAATATAACCTTTTTCTCCAATACCTACTTTTCAAATATAACCTTTTTTAAAAAACGTGCCTCTATTAGTTATTCAGCAAATTTTATATATAGATATTAATCGATATATAATACTTAATCATTTTATATCGATTATAAAATATCGTTATATATTGATTAATTGGATAAAAATAGATATATATCTATAATCGATATATATCATTTTTTATATTAAATCGTCATATATCTATAAATCAATTATAATCATAATTATTTGAAAGGATATATAAAGATTAATAGATCTTTAACGATTACATACTTATCACGAAAATTTCAACCCAAATCACCAGGTAAAAAAAAAAAAAACAAATTTCAAATTTTTTAAGCCTATTTGATCCATAAGCTATTATAGATTATAAAAATATATTCCACAAAAAGTATGAAAAAACTTAAAAAAAAAAGCTGTTTTTGTGCAATTTTTACTACTTTCTCCCTTTTACTCTCATTTCCTTTTATCCCTCTCTGTTTTTCTTTTTTATTTTTAATATTTTGATTACATTTGAGGACTAGAAAATCAAGCTAAATCAGTAAATCTGTAGCTTGGATAATATCAAGAACACATTTGACTAATATTTTCAAAATATTTCGATTTTTTGATAATTGTACTACAAGATCAGATTAGATCTTTTTTATTTTTTTTGTTTATAATTTAGATCTTTTATCAATTTTAGATTGTTTTTCATTCACCTTTTGTTTTTTTTTGGTTTTTTAGTTTTATTTTGTTTTTTTTATTTTTATTTATTTTTATTTTTTAATTTTTTTTATTTTATTCTATACTTTACTACTAGCACTTTGCAAGAAATCTAATAACTTTTAGGCACTTTGCACAAGCCAACTCAGCTTTTCGATATTTTGTATCAGGAAAATTTTTATAAAGATAAATATCGATATATAACAATTAATCGATATATATCGATTAAAATTTATGATATATATTGATAAACTAGTTATATAGCGATATATATCTATAATCGATAGATAGCATAAATAAATATATATCACTATATATTTATTAATCGATTTTTATCGTATTTATTAAAACCGATATATAGCGATTAATGGATATTAATTGCTATATAGTATCTCATATTACGTAACGTACCGGATCTGGTTTTTTGATCTTTTTTTTTATTTGATCAAATCCTCGATCTTTTTTTTCTTTATACTGTACTTATATTTTTCTATATATCTTATAAACTTTTTTTTATTTCATTTTTTTATTTATTTTTTTTCAGCTTATATTTATATTTATTTTATTTTATATTTATATTTTTTTTCGTTTTATTTTATATTTATTTATTTTTTTTTCGTTTAATTTATTTTTTTTTGATTTATATTTATTTTATTTTTTTTGTTTTATATTTATTTTTTTTTTACTTGTTATATTTTTTCGTATATACTGTATTTATTTATCTTTTTATTTATATATTTATTTTTTTTCTTTTAGAATATAAAACCCTAGGACCCCAAATGGATTAGAAGAATCATGGTGGAGATCTCTCACCTGCCTCTCGGAAGTATATTTGTTTTTGAATTATTAACGGCGAGAAAGTAGGTTGCTTGAATCTACATAAAGATAAGTATTATTTTTCAGTATGTTTTTTTCTTTTTTTTTGTTATCATTATAACTGATACTTTTGTTGTTTTCTTGCAGTAATTTGGGGCATTTTGCAATATTTCGAAGTCATTTTTACAGTGAAGCGACGCAATTCTTGCGGTGAAATGATGGCATTCTTGTAGTGAAATGACGACATTCTTGCAGTGAAATGATGACCTTCTTGCAGTAAAATAACAGTGTTCTTGTGGTAAGATAACGGCATTCTTACAGCAATTCTTGTAGTGATTCGACGGTCGTTCTTGTAGTAAAATGATAGCATTCTTGTGTGATTCGACATTGTGGTAAGTAAAGTGATGACTTTTTTGTGGTAACTTAACAGCATTTTTGAGAGTGAATTTACGGTGTGTTTGTACGCGTTCTTGTGAATTATAGCATTCTTACTGTATTTTTGTACATGTTCTTGTGTTAAAGTAATGCCATTCTTGTAGAATTCGATGATATTCTTGTAGTGATTATACGGCGTTCTTGTGGTAAAGTGACAATGTTCTTGTGGTAACTTGGATGGCGTTTTTGTAGTGAATAGATAGTGTGTTTGTAGTGAATTGCTGGTATTCTTATATATGTTCTTGTATATGTTTTCATGGTGATTTAATAGTGTTATTATGGTGAGATGATTGGCATTTTTGTAGTAAGTTAAGTGCATTCTTGTGATGAAAATAATATAATACCTAATATTGAAATAAAAAAAAATTTATATAGTAATTATAAAATTATATAGTAATTATGTAATGTAAAATATAAAGTTTTTTAATAAATTAAAAATTTTTTAAAACTAAATTTTTTTAATTATATATTTTTTATTATCAAAATATTAATTGTTTTTATATTGATTATATATTGATTATTAACTATTATGAATATGTATCGATTATAATCACTATCAATATATTGGTTATATATTGATTACTAACTATTATAGATATATATCAATACTAAATACCCTGCCGATTTCTATCGATAGTGATAGTAATTGATATATCTGATATAGATAGTGATTGATATATATCTGATAAGATATATATCGATTACTATTTATATCAGATATATATCGATTACTATCACTATCAATAGAAATCAGCAAGGGTATTTAGTATCGATATATATCTGACCGGTTAGTAATCGATATATATCTATATATAAAATTTGCTAATATGCAAGAACACATAACTAATTTCTTCTGCAATTTTGAAATTCAAGAACACAAGTTTTTACAAGTTTTTACAAGTTTTTGCAAGGTTTTGCTTTATTTATTTTTTCATTTCATGTTTTTTGGTTTTGTTTTTTTGTTTTATTTTTATTAATTTATTTTATTTTGGCACTTTGCAAAAACCTTAGACGATTTCTGAATTGCAAGATCACATTTAGAAAAATAAAGATTTGGGGCTTTATTTATTTTTTTATTTAATTTGCTTACGTTTTTGTTTTTTGTTGTTTTCTTTTTTTTACTTATTTTTTTAATTTTATTTTATTTTGTTTATTCCATACTTCTTTTAGAACTTTGCAAGAAAACAATTTAATTTTTCTAGCACTTTACAAGAATACCAATTCTAACGTCTCTGGCACTTTGCAAAAAGTCGCAAATATGAGCAAATATAATTGAATATAAGCGAATATGAGTGAATATAAGCAAATATAATAGTTTATTTTTTTGTTTTTGTTTTTTTTCGTAATTTTTTTCAGTTTTGTTTTTTGTTTGTTTTTTTTACTTATTTTTTTAATTTTATTTTATTTTATTATTCCTTACTTTTTTCAAAACTTTGCAAAAAAATGACCTAACTTTTCTGGCACTTTACAAGAATACCTATTCTAACTTTTCAGCACTTTGCAAGAAATAGCAAATATGAGGAATATAAGCGAATATAAGCGAATATAGTGAATATTAGCAAATATAAGAAATATAATAGCTTATTTTTTTTGGTTTTATTTTTTTATTTTTTTTTGGGATCATTTTTTTTGGGTTTATTTTTTTGTCATTTTTTATAATAATATATAATAAAATATATAATATTTAAAATATAATATATAAATAATGATAAATAAAAAAATAAAATTTTATATTAAATTGCAAAAACTTGCAAATATTGTATAATAATTTAAAATATTATATAATAATAAATAAAAAAATAAAATTTTATATTAAATTGTGAAAACTTGTGAAAACTTTCAAAAACCTGTAAAATGTTTAAAATTTTGCAACAATTATGATTATGTGAATATAATAATTATTAATTAATATCATCGATTAATATCTATTCCTTAAACTGTAAGCAAATCCAGACAAATTTGGCTAGAAAATTGCTATAAATATGCTTATGATCTATATTTTTTAAAATTTAAGATATTTAATTAAAATTTTTTTTGATAATATTTGAAAATAAGGATTATATTATAGTAGTATTTAATTTTATATTATAAGAAAAAAAGTTTAAGTTGCTAATAAGCTAAAAATAAACAAATTTTAAAAAATTTTTTATCCAAAAAAATTATCTACTTTTTCTTGGCAAACTCTATCAATATTAGCTCTAGCTTCCTGATTTAATAGCATAATATAGGTTATAAAAAGGATTACAACTTTTATTATTGCAACTTTTGTAATTTACTTGTAAAAATTAGAACTTGTATTAGAAGTGAAAATTTTTTTTATAGACAGGAATATATAAAATTTAAGAAAACCTAAAGAAAAATTTTATAGTAAAAATTTTAAAATAAAAACTTTAAACTTTTATTGCTTTAAAGTTTATTAATAATTTTAAAAAATTTTTATCATAAAGTTTATAAAATATTTTTTAAAGAAAATATTCTATAAATAAAGTATACCCCATATGCTTAATAAATTTTTATTTTTATTTTTTTTTTTTGGT